>RJWM01029689.1:0-24177 GCA_004363535.1 Dasyprocta punctata | reverse complement strand
CCTCCCCTCCGGAGCCAGGAAGCGATGCACGGTGTGAGGAGCAGAGCTCTCGCAACATGAACCACAGCCACTCTCACCGATGAGGTCCCGAGCTCCTCCGACGATAATGGCCGAATCCACATTGGAGAAGCCAGCGTGACAAGCACCTCCAGGAGAACCAGCGGCTCCAACAGCAACTCTCGGAAGAACCCACAATGCCTGGCTCTTCTTCCCCATGTCATTATTTATGCTGGCAACTTTCTTCAGGTGGAACATCTTTAACTCAACACCAGCTGAAGCTGGTGCTAAGTTGACCACCAGTTTGTAATCCATAACACTATGTAAGGATAAAAAACATCTGGAAGAACAAAAGTAATTGGGAAGGGAAAAGGGGGAAAGAGGGAAGGAAAAAGGAAAAGATATAAATCTGTATATATGTATATGTAAGATAACTAAAACAAACATACTGCTGAATGTGTTAGTTATTGAGAAAAAACAATACTCATATGATGAGATCAATGTTACATGTCTCTGTTAATTTAATCAACCATTTTGAAGATAATGATATGCAATATTGCAACAATTGTCAAGTTTCTATCATCGTGCTTTGTAAACCTGCAATGTTACTGTTGTGCATTTACTGTAGTCATTTGTTTGTCTTTTTTGCTTTTTGTCTTTCTTATATGTGTCTTTTTTTCCTCTTAAAAAAAACTGAGACCTAATTATACGACTATGGAACACTTCTAACCCACCTCCACAATATCTGTAAAAGCTTAATTTAGCTGGAAAATGATACGGCACACTAAAAGACAAAACAAAACAAAATAAAGATGCAAAAAAAGCATCAAAAAAAGACACAGTAGTGATGTTACAATTACCAGAAGAGGAATTTTCAAGAACGGGGCTTAATATGTGAAGAGCTTTAAGGGATAAAGCAGACAACCCGCAAACACAGGTGGACAAAGTAAGCACAGAGACACAAAATGTAATAGTAAACCACAGGAAATGGCACAGAACAAATTTCCATAGTGCATATATTTTTAAATTTTATTTTAAAGTGAACAAAAGTAAAGCAAAATTTTGAAGCTACATAATAGGGGAGTAAGAATGGTGAATACATTGCATTCTGTTATATTTACTCACACAGAATATAAGATATAGGCATTCAGTTGTCCAAATGATATTAGCACACACCTTTCTTTTCAGTTAACTAAGAGAAGTTAGTAGTCAATGAACTCAATTATCTTGTATGTATACAGATAGATGATGGGTAGATAGGTAGATATACATATTGATATGCATATATAGATATAGATACAGATATAGATGTAGATATGGATGCTTTTGCTTTCCCATCCTTTTTTCCTTTCCCCCATGCCAGTTTCTCTTTCCTTTTGAACAGCATTTGCCCTTTTTGCAATATGCACTGTACATTTTCAATCTTATTTGCTCTTTCAGATTATCACACTAGGGAAAAAATACAATGTTTACACGTGAGTCTGGTTTATGTCACTTATAAGTATGGTCTCAAATTGCATCCATTTACCTATAAAATTCCCAAATTTATCCTTTCTTATGGCAGTACTGGATTGTATAAAAAGACCACAGCTTTTTTATCCATTCTTCCGTTGAGCATTTGGATTGTTTTCAAGATCTAACTATTACAAATCCTGGTACTGTAAACATGGGTGCACACATATCACTGCGGTATGTTTTTAATTCTTCTTCAAAGATACACAGAAGGGGAACTGCTGGGTCAAATGGGACCTCCGATTCTAGTTTTTTGATGAATTCCTATAATGATTTCCACAGTGGTTGCACCAGCAATAGTGCCCACTTTTAATTCAAACACTCAGGACTCTAATGCAGGAGAGTCACAAGTTCAAGAGCAGTCTGGGCAACTTGCTGATTTAGCAAAACTCTATCTGAAATATAAAAGGGCTGGGCTGGTAACCTGGAACACTTCTGTGGTACAAGTTGTAATATCTCATCTCATTATGATTTTGAGACTTCTCCCACTTCTTTTCACTCTCAGAGTGTGCAGTTTGATTTCATTTTCAAAAATAAAAAATCCTAGTTGGAGTCATCTTTATTTATGGTGTCTATTTCTTACATTTATAACTTCATTCACTCTACAAACAGCGCTCTTAGTTTGTTTTACTAGTTCCTTGAAGTATAAATTCAATTATTTTAGGTCTTTCTTTTATCTTACTTAGCCAGTGACCACAATAAACACTCCTCTTAAAACTGGTTTCACTTAGAGCACTGTTTTTTCTCCTTTGAATGTTAGTCCATGACTTCCCTTTTGAGTTAGATGTGTTTCTTGAATAAAGCACATTTATGGATCTTGTGTCCTGATCCACTCTGCCTGTTCTTTTTTATTGGTGAATTGAGGCCATCTACATTAATGGTTATGGCCAATATGCACTGGCTTGTCTCTGCCTTGCTATTTTCCTGTCGTTGGATGCCTACTTTTCTCCTCCATTCAGTTGTCAGCCCCATTCAGTGATTCCCCTTCTGCCACTGTCCCCAGGACTGTGGTCTTTTTTATGTCTCTCTAGAAAGTTCTTCAATATTCTCTGTAGGGTTAGCATAGCGGTCATACTCTATGTGACAGGGAACCAGAAAGAAAGTAGGGGTACCTTGCCTAACAACTGTGGAATGCATAAGAAAGACATGGCATTTTTACACAATGGAAAGCTACTCAGCTCTAAAGAAAGATAACCTTGAGGTTCATGTAGGTAAATGGATACAATGTGAGATCATGCTCATGGGTCAAATGGTTCAGAGTCACATGGGTGAATAACGTGTTGTCTCCCTAGTAAAAAAAAGCAAAGTAGTGGGATCCAAAATGCAAAATAGATATTGTGAAAGTGAAAGAGGAGGAAATATCTAAAAAGGGAAGGCAGTGGCCATTGTTAATGTCCTGTTTTGAAACCCTGTATTGTTTTCATTGTTTTGTTTAGTTTGCTTTTATTCTGCTTTGCTTTGTTTGATTTTGTTAGATTTGATGGCATGGACAGCTATTTCAAAAATAACAAAATGTATTATGGTAGCCATTATGGATTTCCTATTATTTTGCTTTGAAGCCCTGTATTGCTTTACTTGTTTTCTTTTGATTGATTTCATTCTATTTTGTTTTGTTTGATTTCATTATGTCTCATGGCATAAGAAGCTGCTTTGAAGATAACAAGATGCATTATGGTAGCCACTGTCGTATTCCTATTGTCTTGTTTTGAAGTCCTGTATCGCTTTCATTACTTTGATTGTTTTTTTTTTCTGTTTTGATTTGTTGGATTCTATTATGCCTGATGGTGTGGGCATAACAAGAGGAATTATGGTAGTCATTATTGATTTCCTTTTATCTTGTTTTGAAGTCTTGTATCATGTTCATTATTTTCTTTTGATTGCCTCTATTCTGTCTTATAAATATTGCATTTATTCTCTTCAAAATAAAAAAAGAGAAAAAATCTAGTTTTACTGCATTTGTAAGTTTTCAAACATTGCATTTTCATCTTTGTCTTAAGGTATTTTTTAACGTTTTGAAGACTTCTTGGATTCACTGGTTGTTCAAGAATGTGTGATTAAATAGCCATATATGTGAGTTTCCAGTGCCTTTTACTGATGTTTACTTTGATACCACTCTTGCCACATATATTTAATATTATTTTAATCTTAACAATGTTAAAATTTAGTTTGTGACCTATGCTATACCCTGTCCTGTAGAATTCACATCAAAACAACATGTTCTTCTGTTCTTGACTGGAATGTCTATACCGGAATGTTAAAGCTATTTCATTTAAGGTATGGTTCAAGTCCAATATTGCCTTATTTTCTGTCTAAAGTATTTACCTGTTCTCCAAACAGCTAATGAAATCCTTATTATTATGGTATTATACTCTATTTTTCCCTCAAGAACTATTAATATTTCTTTTATATATTTTGGTCCTGTGATGTTGGGTGCATGTATGTTTACAATTATTACATAGCCTTGATTAATTTACCCTTTTAACACTGTGTAAGATTTCTTGTCTCATGAAAGAAATTGGATTGAAAGACAATTTTTTCTTCTTTTTTCTGATATCAGCACAGCTACCTGCATTCCCTTGGGGTAGCCATTTGTAGGAAATATCTTTTTTCTTGCCTTCACTTATACTCTGTGTGCCCTTATAGGGGAAATGAGTCTTTTGGGAACAATATATAATAGGGACACTAAAAATATCTATTAAGCCAATCTGCAATTTTGGAGAATTTGGTACACTTACATTTAAAGAAATTATGGTAGGTGAGGATATATTTTCAACATTTGTTAACTGCTTTCTTATTTTTACTAGCTTATTGTTTCCTTTCTGCTATTACTATCTTCCTTAGTTATTTGATGATTTTCAGTAGACGTATGCTTCAATTCCTTCCTCTTTATCTCCTGTGTATATAACATGTTTTGCATTGTAGTAACCATGGAGCTTACATGTAGTAATTGGAAGCCTATGTTGAACTGCTAATGATTTAATTCAATTGCATATAAATGCTCTACATATTTACTGTCGTCCACTACGTTTTGTTTTTGATGTTTTTTATACTGCATCTTAATTAATAAATATATATAACTGATTATTTTAGTGCTTTTTATTTTATTCTTTATTGCACAGCTATAGGTCATTTATATGGCACCATTTCAGTATTGGCTGCCTTACATTTCAATAGACTGTTACTTTGAGAATAAGTGTTTTCTTTTCCAGTAATATTGTGACTACACCACTAGAGCCAACTAATCTTTGACTGTAAACCTCCAGAATTGCCAGCTAAACAAATCTCTTCAATAAAATGAGCCTACCTCAAGTATTTGGTGTATACTAACAAAAATGGACTAACACACCATCATAAGTATTTACTATGAGAAGTATTCAGAGAATGGCACATTGTAAATCCAAAAAATAAAAAGGTAACTAATATGACTGCTACCACTTCCAATATTGCTTTTATTCTGTTAGACTGTGAACTCTCTGAGGACCATCTAAGCATGGAGGGTCAGAGATCACTAGAGGTGGCAGGGGGATGAGGACATAGTTGTACCTGGGGAGGTTAACTCTATTTCACACTGCAAGTCAACCTGCAGAGGTGGGCCCCAGTGTCCAGACTCCTTGGAATGTGCATACTCTGAGGAGAATGAACCATCTCTACTTTCACTGACTTCTGAACCTCTTTGCATCAGTTTTTGCACTGTGAGGCATGGATGATTCCAGGCAAATTCAGAGATGCATTTCAAAATGATCAAGGAATTATTCAATAACTGACTCAGATACAAGGAGAACGGCTGAGAGATGATGTTACATTCTATAGACCTCATTATTTTAGAAACTGATTTTTTGGTAAAACCCGTGAAAGCTGCTCTGCAAGGGCCAAAAGGCTGGGCAGAAAAAAACCCATAATAAAGGCAAAATAACCTCAAAAGCTGAGGCTACTAAGTTCTTTTTTTGTGTAAATAAATAAGTCTAGTACAAAAGAATACATGTTCTGCCTTGGGGCACTAGAAAACCACATAAGAAAAAAGGGTGAAACTACCTTACATTTCCACTTTTCAGTTTCTGTTTTTCCATTGCTACACACAGAATCCAGGCCTTGAACATGTCAGTCAAGTAATCCACCACTGAGCTATATCTGTGTTGTTTAACAAGATAAAATTACTATTAAACTGTTGGTATACTCCTTTTTAATGGCTTTTTCTCTACGTATTCTTACATAGCTTGTTATACGTTCCATTTTATACCTTGCTGTTCAATATAACATCACGTTTGGTTTTCCAATAGCATATAGTTACTGTACATATTCATGTGGTAGAGAGTCATAGTCATTACACATTTATATAAGGCAGGGTAATTTGCATTTCTACCTGTTAGTCAGCCTTCCACTACTACTTACGATTAACTTTTTAAGAGAACAGATTTATTTTGACTCACAGGTTTTGTGGATGGAGTCCATGATTGATTGTCCCCACTGCTTTTGTGCCTGTGGTAAGGCAGCACATTATGGCAGGAGAGAGTGGTGGAACAAAACTGCTCACCTCATGGTCAGAGAGCAAAAGACTGAGGAGGGAACAGCCTGTCAAAACCCACTTACAGTCCACACAAACTAAGGCCTAAGGAGCCTCTACTAGGCTACAGCTTCTATAGGCTCTGCCATCTGCCAATGGCTCCCTACTGGGAATGCAGCCTTTGGGAGGTGTGCTGGTTAATTAATTAATCAATTGTCAACTTGAGCGGGGAATGCCCAGCTGAATGGAATCAACACGATTTTGGGCTCAGAAGACCCACTTTGAGGAGAATTGTTTAGGAATGGTATACAGTAGAAAACTGGAGTGAAGAATTTCAGCCAATTTTTCATAGAGGAGCTTCTTTAGGATCTGCTTTTCTTCAGAGGAGCTTCAGCAGTTTTTTTTTTTTTTTTCAAAGAACTTTGGCTGTTTTCTTTCTTCAGGGGAGTTTCAATCCTTGTCTTCAGCTTAGATGTCACCTCCTGGCTTCCAGTGCAGATCCCTCATTGTTCTGGCACAGACCCTTCAGTCTTTTGGCATTGACACGTCGGCTTCCAATACTGAACCTGGGGCTTCGGCAGAGAACATTTGATCTCCCAAGATGGAATCTTAGACTTCCTGATGAACTTGCACTGGACACTGCCATGAGTCCAAGGCCTTGACAGGATCCTTTGTGACTCCAGCCCACTCTACAGTCACACATTTTGCACTCTTCTACATATCACCATAGTAAGCACTCACTGATTTAGAAGGTAGGTACTGCAACATCCATAGTACCAACCACCTTCAACATATCTTAACACTGTGAGAACCATAGTCACCCTACAGGGCTTTGTATGAAATCTCTCGTTTCTCTCACGTAATTAGAAAAAGATAAAGACATCAGTAATTTGCATTCATTTTAGAAAACTTTTAATTTTTTTTCTTTTTCTGAGAGGAGGGGGTAGGGGTAAGGGCAGGGCCATGGCAGGGAGAAAAGGAAGGGAAAGAGGGAGAAAGGACAGGAGAGATAGGTAATGAAAACCAAGACAGGTAGTGGGCCAGCTGCATGGTCAACCCTCAGAAAACTTTTGAATGTGAATGTAACGGAGGAACAAGGAAATTTTAGTAACATTAAATTCACTCAAGTGTACTAAATTAAGAAGAAACCTAAAGCCACTATCTCCCAGGAGTCTTCCTATCATGGGGAAAAGCCTCACTCACAAGGACTTCTATAGCTACTAAGTGAAAAGCAATAGATTTTGCTATCACACGGCATCCTCATCCCTTCACCATTACCCTTCAAGCAACTGCTCTTATAGTCATACTTGAGAGTACAACTAAAGTTAAAGATCATATGGATATATCAGCATACTTCTGCAGACTTTTCTATTAATTTTCAAACAAGTAATAACATATATCCATTATATGAATTGCTCTTTTCATTACATATATTTGTGACATTGGTCCATATCAGTTCATCTTTGTTCTCATGGCTCAGTAGTATTCCATTTTGTCCATACCACATTACTTAAGCAGCTCTCTGTCAATGTGTATTTCCTTTGCTAATATCCCAGCACCGTAAATATTTATACGTGTTCTGTATGTGAATAACATGCAGACTCACGTGTACCCATACACATACACATCCTTCTTACATAGAGAGAGTTATAAGTCACTTCTAGCAATGGTATTGCAAATTAAAGGAATAATTTCCTTGCTAAAAATTTTAAAGTTTGAAACACATTTCTTTTTTCCTCACAATTCCTCCTTGTGATCTAGTTAGAGCTTTCCTCAGGAAAGCAGGCTCAGGTCAGTCAGATCACTGACATGGTGGCTGAATAACAGTAACAATTCTAGCAAGCAAAGCAGAAATTACCTCAAGTCTGACAGAGCCTCAAAATCATGCAGCGCTGCTCTTCCACAGAAATCTGCTTAGATACAGCAACAGGAGGCACAGACCCCACCTCCTGCTGTGCAGTCACAGTCACACCCGGGTTCTCATGCAGAATGGGAGACACTGTTCCAGAAATTTAAAAAGTTAACCATTCCAATTCTCCAGTGGGGTTCAATAAATTTATACTTTTGTGAAGTGTATTACAATACCTATTCCTAGGCCCTTTGAAAATATGATTACTTATAAATGACTTCTTCATTAATAATTTGACTTACATTTGTGTATCTTTAACATTGACCAAGATTTCCTGTCTTTCTCTCCCTTTCAGGTTTCTAGTTCTCATATCTGAACATTTATACACTTTAATATTGAATGGTTATTAATTTTCAGAACAATTTGGAAGTGAAAAACATTGCCCTTTCATTGTGATTATGAGTACGTTTGGATACTGTTCTTCTTTGACTTGAGAGCTTTGTTCATCTTTGTCATACTAAAATACATAATCTATACACTTGCCAATATTTTCCATGATAGTTTCTGAGATTAGAGCTTGACCTAAAAAGATCAGCTTGCTCACCATTATTTTTAATGTTCTGTTGTATTTTCTTGGTTTTCGTCATTTGACCTGAGAATCTGTTCTATATAATGTTATATGAATGCATTAAAATTGAGTCAGCACTTTCTTGTAATATCCCTGAGGCAGTACATAATAATTTTTATGTACCGTTTGATTCTAACTGCTAATATTTTCTCCAAACTGAAGATTTTTCTACAGTGGCAAAGTACCACAGTCTGTGACTGGATATAATTTACCAAAATTTTTAGTCAGGTGTAGTGGCATATGCCTCTAATCCCAGCACTTGGGAGGCTGAGGCAGGAGGATCCTTGAGTTCTAGACTAGCCTGGGCTGCAAAGTGACCTCAAGGCCAGCCTGAATAGCATAGCGAGACCCTGTCTCAAAACACACAAAAAAATTAGTTTTATATCTCATTCTTATTTCCTTCATACATGATTTCATTTTTGATGCACTATATTTCTGGCTTATATTATTTTATGTAATTTGTTAGTATTTTAAAACTTCTTTGGTGACAATATGTTACAGTAGTGACCTATACATGTACTCTGGAGATATTTTAATTATGTGTATATAAATTAGTCTAGTTCTTTTTTCAAATGATAAATTTGTATTAGTTTACATTTCACACTTTTCTGTTGCTCATTTCTGTAAAGCAATAATGCAGTAATGGTGGCTTCTCTAAGATTTCCCTTTTCTCTAGCTTTTGTGAAACATTAAAAAATTTAGCAATTTGTTTTCTGAAATACTCAACTCCTAAAGGAGTGATGGCGAATCTTTCAGAGACAAGTGCCCAAACTGCATCCCACAACCCACTTACTTATTACAAAGAACCAACAGGGCCACTGAGGCTGAATACTTTAGTTTTCGTTTAGAATAAACAACTCCTAATGTTAACATCTTTTGTCTTGAATTAAAAACATAACATGTGTGCCACAGGTTCATCAACACTACCTTAAGATGATCTTTTTTCTTTCCTTATCCCCATTATATCTGTTGAGCTCAAATTTGACAGCATCTGCAGCAGCTTCTTCTCAGTACATAAAAGCAACCATGGCCAGCTGGTCTCAAAATTTCTCATTCAAAGCACTCTCAGAATTTACAACGAACCTCCCACCTAATCTACTATCACAATGGGCCAAACCCTACCCAGGGTCTTCTGCAATTCTGTGATTGCCTTCTCAGTTAATATCTCTTAGCTCTTTGGGGGCACTTTGGTTCTCATGTCCTTTGTCATCCTTTGTTTCCTCCCAGGAGGATTTCATCCTGACGGCATCAAGCAACCACAGCAGTTCCAGGAGGCTGCTCTTGTCATCCAAGACATGCTTCAGAACCATCTTGAGTATTTTCAGAAAAAATTTCCCTACCATGTGTAGAATGAGACCATTGTGGAGAATCTCCTTGTTGAACTCCATCAGCAGATGGATCACCTGAAGTAACTATGCTGCAGGGCAAAAACATGATCACAGAGGACATCACAACCATTCTGCACCTGAAAAGTTATTACTGAAGGATCAGGAGGCACCTCAGTAACAAGGACAACAGCATTTGTGCCTGGACAGTAGCCAGGTGGAACTCATTTGGAACTTTTTCTTCATTAACAGACTTACAGATTGTTTCCAAGAATGAAGATCTGCCAATCCATGCCCCCTAGACAGGACAATGCCTTCAGGAGTTTTTCATTAAGTGACTGGCAACAAATGCACTGCATGTCAAAGGACAGTAGAAGAGTTGAAAATCATTTATTAATTTATGAATTAAGTTATTTGTATTCTTTATTTAAACTTTTACCCTAGAAAATAAAGCATTTATGACAGAAGGTCAAAGATAAAGCCTCACATTCCATTTGATGTATGTAGCCACTGATGTTAACCATTTCTGAGCAGCTATTAGATGTTCTTCATTAAATATGGCTGCAGTGTAGTAGAATTTCAGGCCCCTACATTTGAGAAACTTAAAAGCCAAGAAAACAACATGTAATACACAAGACAAGAGATAAGAAGTGGACTTTAACCTTCTAGGAAAATGGGAGTGACATGAACTCTTATGGGATTTGAAGGGTGGGGGCAACAGAGCAGGCTGGATAGAATTAACCCAGAAAGGACACTGGAGTAGGTGCAAGGTGAATAGCTGGACACAAGGAAATCCAATACCTTTCAACAGAGGACTCAAGTGCTTTCTTTCTTTTTTTTTCATCATAGTTAGTGTCTGCCTTCATGTTCTGCTTCACTCTACTCAAATGCAGTGATAGCTTTCTAGGAATGTTCAGTGCAAAAGGGAAAATAATGATTCAGGACCTTCCTGTTTTCATTGTTCTTTGCTATTTTTGTTCTAAACTTTAGATGAAAGTAATTGAGAAACAGTAACAAAACACTTTGCCCAGAAAAAAATCTTAACCAAAAAAGAATCTGAGGCATGTTAAAGATTCTGAAACCAATTTTTTTTTCCTTTTTTTTCTTTTGGCTAAGGTTACATAGCATCTTATATAGGACTTGCTTGCCCCACATTTGCTCCAGACAATGCTGAGCTGAGAAGCTGAGTTGAAGTGCAGTCACCTCAGGCACAGGTGAGAGTGGAGAGGAGACATGAGGCCTTAGTGATTCTGAAGTGCAGGAGAACCATCTAGAAAAGTCATCGGTTCCTTGCTGGGTGCCAGGCCTTGCTATTTTTCCATACATCTCTTCCGCACTTTAAGGCAACGGATGTACTGAAAATCATACCAACATATTTAATGTATCTATTTGAATTCCAGTGGATTCTCCCTTGTTCTTCTTTCGGTAAGCTAAAACAAGTAACTCATTCAATCCATCTTGAAAACATTACTAATTATGGTACAAGGATAACTGGGATCGCTATAACTTCGTCCTGTCATTTTCACACTGCTTTCCTTTAGCAGTCTGAAAACATGGTTCATTTGTTGGTACAGCGCGACACGATGAAACTTTTGTATTAACCATATACCTTTCCTAGAATTACGAATATTTCAATCACATGTGTATGCAAAAATAACCAAAACACTGAGGTCATTCAAAAAAGTCACAATCAATAAATAGGTCACTGGATCGATGACTCTTTCACTAAACACACACAGCTGACCTGGAAATACAACGTGAACAACGCAAACCCAGACAGACCCTGCATACTGTCCAAGAGAAAAGAGATTTAAGAACTGAAACAGAAATCCAGATCACAAAACTGACAAAATTAACCTTTCCCGGAATACAGAATCTCACAGTCCTCGCGGCTTGGGTGCCTGTGCAGACACCGGGAACTGGGGACCTCAGCGCGCTTTCCGCAGCCTCAGGCTCAGGCTGGGCTTCTGAGGCACCGCAGGGCAGGTCCTGGAAGGAAGCCTCGCTCCCTCCAAGCTCGGGAAACTTGTCTGACCCAGCGCCTGAGTCCGGACAAGTCCTGGCTGAAACCTGTCAATTCTCTGCATTCGGAAAGTGCTCATCTCGAAACCCACCTCGCGTCCCTTCCTTCCTTCCCTCCCCTGCCCGCTATCGCCCCTCGCACCCACTTTCCCGCCGCCGCCACCGCGCCGGGGACCGCGCTCCCGGAGCCCCCGCGCCCTCGGGAAAGCGCTTCGTGCCCGAAACCGCGCCCTCCACACAGAGAGCCCAGGGAGACGCCGCCCGAGCCCAGCCCCAGCCGGCTGCTGCGGGGGAGGCCCCTTTGCACTCACTACTTCAGCTCCGAACCTGATGCAGGACCCGCGACCCGAGCCTCTCAGGCGGCAGCATCTGCGGAACTCACAGCCCAGCCGCGCAGCTCCCCGCTACCATGGCGGGCGGCACAGCCTCCGCCCTCCCCCACCCAGGCCGCTGCCTCCTGCGGCGGTGCCCGCGCGCCCCCTTGCGGCCTCCAGGGGATGCGCGGAGCGCACAGCGGGCCCCAGCTTATCCTGAGGGCAGCAGGGAGGCCCTGCTGCAACCCTGCCTGCTCACTTGGCTGGAGCCTGCCTTGGAGCTGGGGCCTGGAAGACAGGGAAACCTGCCTGCTCCAAAGGCAGCTGCGAAGGATCCCCTCTCAGAAATGCCTAAAGGGCAGGACGGACTTCTAATTTCCACGGAAAAAGGAAATACTTTTGTGGCTATCAACAATAGACAAGCCACCTGGGTCACCATCAGCTGCTCCAGCAGTTCTCAGGCCTCTGCAGCCAGGAGGACAAGCTCGCTGCTGGGGCTGAGTTGGTCCGTGAGCCAGTCCTCGGCAGGCTTGCTCAGAGGGGACCACCTGAAGCTGCCACAGGCACAAACTCGGTTTCTCCCTCCTTGGGATTTGCTGTCCTAGAGGATTTGGAAGGAGCCATCTGTGCCCTGAAGAAAAAAAGGAATACACCACCTGTCCTACGGAGGCTGTCAGAGAGGATACAGTGCTTCTTGCTCATTAGCAGTTCTCAAGGAAAAGTCACCAAAGAAAGAAACAAAATCAATTCTCGACTCTAGCCCAGCCATCAGTTTCCTAAGCCACAAAGGCAACCTCAACTCAGGTTTTTGTTGCAGCTGAAAAACATCTAAAATCAAATGATGACATTATTTTTACTATGTGGTGTGCATTATTTGTTATTAACAAAAATCGATGCAGAAAGAGCATCCTTTCTTCTCTATATATAATGTTACAACTTCTGATGTTCTCTACAGTGAAATTCTTGAGGACTATCTGAAGTTTCTAAAGTCTGATATTTTTCTAACAAAGACTTTTCAATAGGATTTTTTTTTTCCATACCAGGGATTGAACTCACAACCTTGTACTTTCCAGGCAGGCACACGGGCCACTGAGCTAAATATCCAGCCCTATTTTTAGAGACAGGGTCTCCCTATGCAGTTCAGGTTGGCCTTGAACTCACTTTGTAGCCCAGGCTGGTCTCAAATTCACAAGGATCCTACTGCCTCAGGCTCTAGAGTGCTTCGATTAAAGGCATGTGCCACCACACCAATCTCAACAGGAAAATTTTAAAGGCCCTCTGTCAGTGAAAATTGATATATTTAAAAAACTACCAATAATTAGAACACAGTGTGAATTTCTCTTTCTTTCACATTAGAGCACAATGCATGAATTCCTGGTCAGATCAGTGGGTGTTTGGCTTGCTGTCACACAGTGATTCCAGCACTTTAGTTATATGTTCATTTTGGCCTTCACATCTTCCACATAAGACTGCAAATATCTCTGTGGTGCTTCTCTTGCAAAGGGGAAAGCTATACTGAATCACAAGCATGTGTTTTCATGGCTCTATACTCTAGGCAAAAATTCACTTCCTTCCATACTTTTTCAGTCCAGATGGATTCTCATATGATACTTAAGTGCAAACAATATTGAAAGGGAATTATATCTGGGTGACTTGTTGGAAGAAATGACAAGTTCTTTCAATGAGACTATCCTTCATTTGTACAACAGGTATACTAATGCTACTTTTAACAGGAAGAGTAACCGATTTTAATTTAGCACTCATTTTATGAAAATAATTCTGTCCCAATGTCTAATTCTGCAATCTTACATATCAGGCATGTTCCATTGTTTCCAGTTCCCCACATTGTGAATATGATTGCCAATATGGAGAGAAGGTCCTGGACTACATTATGAGATTGAAGTTCTGTCCTTAGCATTTGAGGAAATAAGGAAAGCATGGTAATGTGACTTCTTGCAGGTTCTTGAAGATCACTCTCACAGTAGAACAGAATCGGTTTTTTATTTCTACCCAGTTTAATGTTTCTCACTAATATTCTAAGTAATACAAATAGAAACTTGATGAAAATGTTCCCCAACAAATCTATTTGCTCTTTTGTGTAAATATTCAGTATGATCTTGCAATAAAACTCTTTGAACAACCTTGATGAACTTAAAAAGTATCTTTAATTTTATTTCCATTCACGTAAGTAGGATCTAATGATATTATTTCTCTAGAATTAACAATGAATTTTCCTCTCATACATATTCACTAATGTGATCCTAGCACTCTAGAAATCTGAATAGAGTCTGCCTACTATTATCCTTAGAAACTTAGTGAGACTCTGTTCCAACATAAAAAGTAAAGAAACATATTTGGATATACCTTAGTGCAAAGGTCCTCGCTTCAATCCACACTACCACAAAAAATCAAAACGAAATTATATAGCAGAGCTCCTGAAATGACAGGGATTGAGCCAAAGTACATTCATATGATAAGAAGATCTCTGCTTAGAGATATCACACAAATTCCTCAATATGAAACCTTAAAAGCAAATGGGTGAGATAGTAAAGGTTTTATCTCTGAGCTAGAAAAGGATAGACAAGAGAATACAGCTATGAATAAAGAAGAATGAGAACATTTTGAAGGAAAAGCCACTGGACCACGACCTCAAAATCCATTGTTTTTCAACCTAAAGTAAGGCTATAAGTTTTAATGCCAAATTTGGGAAATAAAATGGAAATGGAGAACTTATACCCACATAAATTAACATAGGTCAAAGTATTAAATCATTATTCAGCATTTGTGTGTGTGAGGAGATCCCCAAACCTTCACAGGATAATTCTGCTGCAATTGCATTACTGAAGATTCATTTAAAAAAACACACAAATGTAAGGCATACTAGCTTCATTTGTATGCTGTATTTGCAAATTTATTTTCTACCACTGCACAAATTCACTTTTTATCCCTTTCCCTCTTCTCTACTTCTGTCATGACATTGCCCTGGATTTGGGTCCAAATCCACAGGGGAAATTAGTATACTTAACCCAGAAAGCCAAGGCTACTTACCTACAAAAGAGAGGTGCCAAGTGGCTGATTAGGTGGGAAACCACAGTGTTTTTCACCTGACTCATCTTTGAATGTGTTAGACTCTTCAATCCTTCAGCTCTTCCATTTTTGCACCACGAATCCATTCAGAGAGCCTTTAGAGACATGAACTCTGAGCCACAGCTCCTTGACATCATTCTATTTAGGTCCTTTATCTCATTTTGCTTCAGTTTATGTCCTAAGGCTCATGCCTAGGATGCACAAAGTGTTTATCAAATATATTCAAGTATATGGGCATATACTCTGAAGAAGACAAAAACTACACAATAACGCATGTCCATAGCATTGACAAGGTAACTAAGTAGCATGTCTGGCTTAGTAAAATAAGACTTTTCAGTGAAGGGCAGTAAGAAGAGCTAAAGAGAAAGAAGCTGCCATTTCACAAAAAGGAATCAACTTACTGGAACACACAGATCAGTCTAGAGGCAGCTCTGGTTTTCATGGTCAGAATTATCCCCAGACAACAGGTAAAAGCTGAAGACTCAGAGTGATATTTTCTCTCATGGTGGAGTCAACAGTGAATCCACAGTTCATGGGCTCCCTCTGCTTTCGTAGTTCCTATTGTAAATGGGAAGAAGAGTAGAGCACTCAAAATGTGCCTTAGCCACTGATGTCTCCATTGGCTTAATGGTCCTGGCATAGGACACAGTTTCACTTGGCATGAAATGCTAGGTTACTGTTCACAGGAACAAATGAGAATTGATTGACTAAGTGTTATCAATAGCGTCTGACATACAATAAGCAACAGGGAATAATCAGTGATCTTTGAACCAGGAGTCCTTGCTACATTTATCTACTTTGCTTCAAACATCTGCCTGTGCTTTCACCTAAAACTTGTTCTCCATCTTGCTGGACACAAGACACCAACTTACGTTTGTCACTAATTCCCCCAGCAGGATATTTCTTTCCTACTTTCATTATTTTTTTTTCACTTTGGCACACACTTTCATTTTCTTTTTCTCCGCAGTCAGTGCAATGCAAAAAGAAACAACTCTTGCTTTGCATAAAAAATGAAATGTGAACAAATAAGTCTACTACTGCATGGTACCTGGGATAATCATACAGCCCAGTTAGTTTTATACATATACATCATTAAGTTATTGGAATCCTAATGCAAGATTTGAAAAAATCAACCTGATCCAAATCAGTATGAAAAACATTATCTCAAACATGTTGTCTTTGGAAATGACATAATTCCCATGTAAGTCAAAATTAATTAGTCAGACTATGAACACTCTGAGGTATTACAATGGACTGTTGCCTTACAAACACATCTCTAAATTAATATTGTTGCTTATCATTTATTTTGGGTATCCTTGCATGTAATTTGAAAGATGCAGTCACTGATTCATGAAAGATACCCAAAGTACATGTGAGATACATACTGCAATCCTGTCCACATAAATGTGTGTGATCGGAGGATTTTTCTCTCATTCTACACCTGATTCCTGCACCCCTAACTATTAGACAGTCACTGATTTTCTTGTATTTCATTCTCAATGCAGTTTAGATTTGATCGTCAGTACTACTGAATATATTCTGGGTTATGGGAGAAAAAAGATATTATTTGCAGTATTTACTTCTATGAACCTTAATAAACACATCAAGAATTATGGTAAGTATAGAGAAGAAACAGTATTTACTACTTTTAAGTGAGAGTCTACGAGTTAAACAAATTGTGGAGTATTGCCTCATGTTAAACAAAATTAAAGTATTTTACATTAACCGTGCAAATTAAAAACCTTTTATATTTGAGTATTTTAGCAGTTTTGAAAGGTATTGAAGATTCTCACTATAGTAATGTAATACTTATAAAATGAAAAATAGCAATATAATGTGATTCATTGAAATTTAGATAATTATATACTTGAACCAGAATCACTTAATTACAAATATATATATCATTTATCAGACAAAAATCATAGGAAATAAATCATAGCAAAATTAAAAGGAACTTACTATTGTGAAGTTCTTAATTATCCATAGATATTATTTTACTTTTTAATCATTTTTATTGGCATGTTGGCAGTATATAACGTTTACAACTTGTGCAAAGTTCGCACATGTATATCACACATCTGAATTTCTTTTTTCATCCCACTCCCCTCTTTTCCACCTCTTGACCCCTTTACTTTGAAAATCATCTATCTTCTTAGCTCCTATTATCTATTTTTTATGTTCTTATTATTTATAATATCGGCTTCTCATGCAAGGGAAACTATATAATATTTAGCTTATGTGGCTGATTTATTTCACTTAACATCATGGTTATAAGGTTCATCCACTTTCCCACAAATGACTCAGGTCTATTTTTCTTTACCACAACACAGTGTTCTCTTGCTTATAAATACCACACGGGCTTATTCATTCGGCCAATGAACATCCAGAGTATTAACAAGATTTAGGTATTATGAATTGTGCTATTATAGCTTTTGAATTTAAATTTCAACTTACATTTCTGTGTAGTGATACTTAAACTTTTCTTAAATAAAATAGTTTCAAGGTCTTTTTATGTGTAATATGAAGATATGAACTCACTATGTGGACATGTTCCACATTACTGAAACATACATAAATATATTAAATACAAGTGATAACATACAAGTCATAACGATGCCAATGAGTTTTAATTAGGAATTCATTTAGGAAAACATCATCTGTTAAAGTGCATGTGACAGGCAAAGTGAAGTCAATGAACAAAACGAAGTGGTTGAGAAACTTTACTCAAAACCCCAGTAGAGAAAGTAAAAAGGAACAGGAAAACAGAAGTAGAAAGTAAAGGAAGGGCATTCAGAAAATGAAGTTCATACGCTCCCTATTTAAGTCATCTGAAGAAATCAGAGTCTTCACAGAACCCACAGGCAGAGGCTCAGGATCACACACCCACCTCAGACAGCCCAGCAGCATCAGCAGCATCCTCAATAGCCGGCCCACTTTCTGTATTAGTGGCCCTGGTGGTGCTCACATGCTTTATTTGTCCCACATTTTCAGGAATACTAGGCAACACCGTCTTCATCTGTCCCTGGAGATGTTCTTCCAAGTGACCTTGCAAAGATAAAAGCATCTATTTATTTATCTCCTTTAAGATTTATTTAACTATTTATGATATTAATTATGCACACATAATATCATGCACACTGTTAATATATTAAAACATGTTCTTTACATTTACTCAACTTGTCATTTTGCTTTTTCAATAATTTGTATTCTAGAGAAACATCTTCTGTGTGTTTATTCTTTAAAGGATACTTCAAGTCTTACTGTGACAATTAATCAAAGCATGGAAGATAGTCCCAATTACTCATTTCTATAAAACTCAGTGTTTAAGGAATAACTATCCTCTGGGATGCAATTTCAGCTCACACAATATGGGTGACAACGGGGCCACCTCAGATTTTGCAAAGACTGGGAGATGCTCCAGTATTGACCAATGACTCACAAAGCACAGGAAACATTCTTCATGGAGGTAGTGGAATCTAAGTCATCCTTTTGTTTGTATGTTATCTTACATAGGGTCTCACTCTGCATTTCAGATTTACTTTGAATTCGTTGTGCAGCCCATCCTGGCCTTGATCTCACAGCCATCCTCTGCTTCAGATTAATCGCCTCACATATTCCTCTTTTAATGGCCAACATTCTTAATAATTGTTTAGATTTAAGACTCTTCCTTTTATTTTAGCATTCTATACATCTTGTTATAGAGGCTCAATATCTGTTTTGGTACAGTGTACTTTTAATACAGTAGTGTAACTTTTTCTCGTACTGTGCAGTAAAGTACTATGATTTTAAGTTGTTATATATTAGATTATGGGACGTAAGACTGATGCCAATGAAAGGAAAGATGTCAAGTTAGAGTTTCTTTTGACCATTCCTTTGTTCTGAATATTATAGTGTTGTTATTACATAGATAGAATTCTTCATTCTGTAACGAATTCATTTAAGAACCTAGTCACAGTAATGAAATACACTACTTAAATAAGGATTGTCTATACTTGGACCACAGCTGTGCACTACCATGACCAATTCTAGCTAATCTTAAATTCTGATCAAGATGATGGTTCCCTTGAAAACAAACGGTGTACAAATGATATATGAACAAAAGAACAAGGGTTGGGTCTGCATACCTTCATGGTTATTGAGAAAGAGACTTTCAAAGAGGACATATGTCAGCAATATGCATATTAGAAGGTCTCAATTTCAAATGGGAAAGACCACTGTGATTTTCTTTTTAATATTAGTTCGCTGAAAAGTGGTGGATTAATTCTTTTCCTTCCCTTGTACTCCATGCATTCTTCACTGTTCAAGTATATTTAAATATTAGGACCCTTCCTGAAGATTAGGTCTCACAAAAAACAGCTGCTTAAGTAGCACATTAGAACTCTGCACCATGAATGGGTAGTTAAAGCTAAATTTGACAGCTATTATATCTCCTGTGATCATTCATCATAATGATGGTGATGATGGATCACTAACAACTGAAACAAAATGCTCAGTTGTGTCTTAGGGACTAAACTCCAAAGAACCCACTAAAAGCACATCATGAGCCCAACTTACTGTGATTCCACAGGAAGCAAGCACTTCCACCTCTGAAGGCTCTGGGTCAGCATCTCAATGGCCCCACAGCCTCTGACTGAGCTTTTTTGCCTGTGCACATGGCCTTTGCTAAGGTGGGATGAGTTGTTTCTGGACTAGAGGAAAAGCTCTGTGTCACTCTGTGGGTCATTTGTGTTTGTGGACACAGGCAACTCCGCCAATACCTCAGCAAGACTGGGTTTTTATTTCACATTTGCTATGCTTGCCAAACTAAAATGACATCTTTAAAGCTTCAGCAATATAGACAATATAGAGACCAAGTTGTTAGAAAAATCATCTATTTTATGAGTTCATGTTTTTGGTACACAATTAATATACTCATTGTGGGTAGTTAGTACATGTGCATGACACACCTCAATTCTCTTTCTATGTTTTGCCTTCCCACAGACCCCCCTTCTCCCATTCGTTGTCCCCATCCATTTTACAAAAGATCTCTATCTATTTCTTATTACCTTCTTTCATTTCACTCTTTTGTTTATTTATGATTTGGTTTTCTCATATAGGTGAAATCAAGAGACAGTTAACCTTTTGTCTCTCCTTTATTTCACTTAACATTATGGGTTCTAGACGCATCCATTTTCTGAGTCAAAGTGGTGGCACAAGGCTGTAATCTCAGAATTGGGGAGGCTAAAGCAGAAAGTTTACCACAACTCAGGATCAGCATGGGCTATAGTGGGTTCAAATTCAGCCTGAAGTGTATAGAGCGACCCTGTCTAAACACCTCCACCAGAAAAGAATCAGTGCATACATTGTCCTAAAACAAATCAAATATAAGCCATCTTTATAGAAAAGTAGTAATCCATTGAGCATTATACCTACATATTCATTATCCATTCCGTGTATCTCTGGATGTACAGGTCACTTCCAAGATTGAGCTATAGTGAACTGTACTACAGTAAAGGTGAGTATACTGGGCCCACAGGAATTTCTATTTTAAATTTTTTCAGGAAACTCCATAATGGTTTCTGTGGTAGTTACACTACTTCATATTGGTATCAGCTGTGTAGAAGTGTTCCTTTTCCACACAACCTTACCAATATTTGGTATTATTAGGTTTCTTGATGACAGTCATTCTTTATGGAGAAAGGTGAAATCTCAGAGTTGGTTTAATTTGCATTTCTTAATGGCTAGTAATGATGACCATGCTTTAAATATATTAACTGCCTATTTGCTGTTCTTCTGAGAAGAGTCCCATAATATATTTTTTGATTTTATCTTTTATTTTGAGAGGTCTAATTTTTTGAGTTCTTTATATATTCATGTCATTAATCCTGTACATGTTATAGCTAGAAAAACTGCTTTTATTTAACATGTTGTTTCATCATTGTGCTTGAATCTATTTTGCTCAGTTGCAAAAAGGAACATTACAGTGAATCCCATGTGAGTGTTTTCAAGGGCAGAAACTAGAGGCAAAAATCATTGCTATTCATAATTAATTAGTCCAAATATACTATCCTGTGATGCTTAGGTTCAAAAAACTTTGAAAACGAATTGTGTATGGGTGACTTGTGGGTATGAGACTACATTTCATTTGTGCACGATGTATATTAGTACTGTTTTTTAATTTTTTTTAATTTTTTTAATTTTAAAGATAGTAATATCCAACAAAACATAACAGAACAAAGTCAATCAAAACAAAGCAGTAGAACTGGTGCAGAACTTCAAAGAAAGATACTATGAAAGCAATAGCTACTATACTATATCTTGTTGTTTTCAGCATAGTTGACCATTCCAGCAGGTATAGTAAAAATAAACCCAAAAAAAGAAAAAAAAAAGAAAAAAGAACCCACAATAAAACCAATAAAAACACAATATAAAATAAAGCCAAAAAATTAATCAGAACAAAGCAAAATAATGAGAACAATATGGGGCCTCGAAGACAAGACAGAAGAGAATCCCCCATTTTGCTACATTGGTACTGTCATCTTCCAAAAAGATGCTGAGGCTGCCAGTTCCAGGCCTGCAAAATGAGAAAACAATACGAGCATTTAGTTGTTATGTAACTTATTTGCTAGCAATTTAGCCAGATCTCCTTACCAGCAGGTTGCTTTTGGGGGTGGGGTGGCTTTGTCCTTGATTCTTAGCCCACGCACTGGTAGGCTTATGAGCGCACGTTTCTCTTCCTGGAGTCCACGTTGGTCGCGCAGGCCTCTGGAAGGCAGTCTAGTTGTCTTCTGGTTGGTGCCACTCAGGGCCAGTGCGGGGGTTCCCGAGAGGCCCACCTCTTTCCTTTTCCTGGAGTCCACACCGGTTGCCCAGGCCCCCAGAAGGCAATCTAGTTGTCTTCTGGTTGGTGTCGCTCAGGCCCAGTGGGGCAAGTTCCCGAGAGGCCCATCTCTTTCTCTTCCTCAATGCTATTTTTAATAATAAAAATTAACCAATTTATTTTGGTTTTCATTTTATGAAGTGAATTCAGTCCCAAAGTCAGATTCCACAATTTACATGTTGGACACATTTCACTTTCTTCAGTTCCCAAAATCATGAATATGGCTGGATATGGAGAGAAGGTCTTGAAACAGTATAAAATTAAAGGTCTATCCATAACACAAGAAGAGACAAAGAAAGCATGATCATGTGGCTTCCAGCAGGCTCATCAGTGACACTGATACAAAAGGGAAGAAACAGTGTTTCATTTTGAAACAGGTCATTGTTTCTCATACACTGCTAATCCTGCTACTCGGGAAGGCTGAGGCAGGAAAACTTGGAAATCAAGTCCAGCAGAGGCCACTTAGCATTTTAGTGAGGTCCACTCTCCAAACAAAAAATAAATTGAGGGCTGAAGATGTATCTCAGTGAAAAGACCCTGTATTCAATCTCCAGTACGAACAAACAAACACACAAACAAGGAAATATGGACTGACCTCCTGAAATGACACGGAATCAACTAACATACACCTATTGAGTGACATAATTTCTCTGTTTAGAGGAATCATACAAATTACTGGAGAGGTATTCTAAAAAGGATATTGGCCAGTTTTTAAAGCATACAACTCTGGTATCCTTGCATGAAGAAGAATGAGGAATTTTCAGGCAAACCATTGGACCAGGACCTGAAAATCAATTGGTGTTTCAAAATGAACTGGTACTCTAAATGTTCTATGTCAAATTTTGAAAATCAAATGGAAATGAAGCCTACAATCCCATAGGAATAGATGCACGTAAACAATGAAATAGTTGTTCACCATTGCTGGGCATGTAAGGAGACCCCATGCCCTCAAAGGATTGAAGTTATCACTTTCATAAAGAACATACAAAAGCCCCATTTTAATGCTCATTTTGATAAAACTGTTCTCCACCACAGCAAAAATACTTTTTCTCCCAATCCCTCCTCTCTGCCTCTGTCATGATACTGCCCAGTATTTGGGATAAAATGCTAAAAACAAATCAGTATAAATAGCACAGCAGTCAAACCTACCAGCCTACAAACAAGGGGCACTGAGCAGCTGACTAGGCAGCTGCCCAGAGTGTTTGTCATCACAGTCACCCGCATGAAATCTGCTGGACTCACCTTATTTCTCAAGAAATGCTTGCATTTCCTCACCACTCAACCACTTACTGATGCTTGTCAGATGTGAGCTCTGAGCCTCAATGGCATTTTTTCTCACGATGGAGTCACCAGGGGCTCCACAGTTCATGAGTTCCCTGTGATTTCATGTTTTCTGTTGTCAATGGGAATAAGAGCGGAATCTCTCACTGTCTTCTCTCTTCACTGATGTGTTCACTGGCTTAAACAGTCTGGGCACAAGGCAGGTTTTTCACAGACATGAAAAATAAGAGCAGTGCTCAAGAACCCCCATGACAATTGATTTTCTAAGTACTAAGAACAGTATTTGACTAACTAGAAGCACTTGTAAAATTTCATGATTCATTCCTGTTACTAATATCCCCTTTTTAACTGAAATGAAATAAGTGGTGGTAAATGTCCTTTGAAATAATCATTTCATTTGTTTCTTTCCTGGTGTAACAATAGGAATATTGTTCCTCTGGTTTTAATTATCTTCTAGGTGAAACATTGATTGAATTAACATGGTCCAGAGAGAATCCGTGCCCTGACAAATTTCTGGTTCTGTGCATAGAACTATGAGTTGGGCCTTTAATCCCAGCACTCGGGAGGCTGAGGTAGGCGGAGCGTTGTGAGTTCGAGGCCGGCTTGGGCTACAACGCGAGCGCAAGGCCGGCCTGAGCTACATAGTGCGACCCTGCCTCAAAAAAACCAGGGCCGGGAGTTTGGCTCAGTGGCTTTAAGCACCTGCCCTGGCAGGCGCGAGGCTGTGAGTTCAATCCCCGGTGCCGCAAAAAAAAAAAAAAAAAAAAAAAGAACTATGAGTTGGCAGTGCAACCCTCCCTCA
>RJWM01029688.1:0-24214 GCA_004363535.1 Dasyprocta punctata | reverse complement strand
AAAACAGGAGGGAGATAATCTAATTAGGAGGGTACTGCAGAAACTGGGTTGAAAAATTCTGATTTAACAGCTCTGCTATCCTATTGTGAAGAATCAACTGTTTTAGGATTCCTGACTGAGTCTCCCAAGAATGATTACATGTGAAGTTCACAATCAGGGTCTAAGCAGCAACCCTGCTAGAGGACCAGGACACGCCCAGGCTAAGGCCAGGGATCCCTTTCCATGCTGAGTAGTCCTCCAGGCCACCTCACATTGAACACACTGGATGAAGGGTATCCCCTCTTCACAGGGCTGAAAAGGGACCCCTTGCCATGCCTCACAATCTTTCCACAGAACGTGTCACACTGACCACACTGAGTTGGAAAGTACTCCCACAACCCCATGCACATACATCGACAGTCACAGAAGGTGACCTTACTTAGAAACAAACCTTCGGTAGACGCAATTATTTAAGATTAGGATTAAGGTAAGCCCTAAATCAAATAGTGTTGCCCTTTAAGAAGGTCATGAACAGACAGCTACACTGAGAAGAGGCCATTTGACAATGGTAGCAGAAATGAAATAATGGACCTTTAAGCCAAACAACTACAAGAAGCCAGGAGAAACACTGGAATATCCTTCCCCAAAGCCTGCCTTCACTTTGATTTTGGGCTCCTGGCTTCCACAACTATGAGACAATACCATACTCTTCTGTTGTTCTATGTAACCAACTATGGGGTAATTTGTATGACAGTCACAAGAAATTGATGTAATGACTATGGTGACTAGCTACATTATCATTTACATCTGACAGAACTGTAATAGAAGGCTAAATTTGTCAAGTATGGTGACTCGTGCCTGCGATGCCAGCACTCAGGAGGCCGAGACAGGAGGATTCCTGTGAGTCTGAGGTTAGCCTGGGCTACACAGAATTCAAGGCCAGCCTGAACTACATAGTGAGACCCTGTCTCAAAAATAAATAAATGAATGAATGAATGATAAACATATCAAAGACAAAGAATCCAAACCTTTCTGGTAAGACTGAACAATGCGACAAAATTACAAGAATACTGTTCAGTAAACAGAAATAAAATCTTGTCTAATAGTGCCCTCTTCTGGACAAGAACTAAGCTCAGCAAATCATTAAGAGGCAGATAATTTTAGAACTGGGAAAGCACATTTGAGACTGTTTATTCCTTCAGTGACAGTGCAGTGCATCAGATACCACCACAAATGAGGTTACAGAGTCATGACCTGGGGACTAGGGGACATGGAGGGAGTAATTCTGAATGCTTCTTAAAAATAAAAACATGCTAGGGCCAGGAGTTTGGCTCAGTGACTTAAGTGCCTGTCTGTCAGGCGTGAGGTTGTAAGTTCAACCCCTGGTGCTGCAAAATAAATAAATAAATAAATAAATAAATAAATAAATAAATAAAAATAAATAAAAACATGCTAAACTACTCCAGGTAACTCAGTGTAAAGGAAGGAACAGAATACCAGGAGTGCTACGCAATTTGTCCTCAGTTTCACACAGATCACTGTGGGTGGGGTGCAGGGGCTAGACCACAAGCTTCCTGGGTATTCAATCATGATTTTACTACACTTTTAAGGAAGGTGATATACAGTGATTAAACTGAAATCTGAGTTCACCCACAAATGCCCTCCCACTGTGGACCCAGCTCTGAGCCTTGCTCTGACTAAAAGGATAAACAAACCTCACTGGGCAGACTCAAGCTGCCGCAGCACCAAAGCACTCTGCACCCTCTGTTCTGTGGACAAGCCCAGGTAGCATCTCAAACGACGGGGTGGACAAGTCTGTGGGCAGCAAGTTCAAAAGAAGAGGCTTGAAATTGAAATGACCAGGAAAGGTCTGAAATGATCTCTTGATAGAACAGGACACAACTCACAAGAGAAGTACAGAAAAACTTCCTGAAAGAATAAATGGCCAGGATAAAGCTGGAAACCTAGCTGTACTACAGGTTCCAGGACCACAAAGGTGACAGGGCAAGAGCTAATCAGTAATTACAGGGTGAGTTTCCCCAGACTCTGATGAACAAAAGATTTTCCATTCATATTTTTTTAATTAAAGTGAAAACCAAAATACTCAACAAAAGGTAACTTTAAAGAAATCATGCTATAAAAATAGTAACACTACTTTAGCAAAAAACAAACTGAATGGAACTTGAAAGTGTTATCAACCAATTCTGACTCTCAGGGCTACTTGGCCATGTCTGCAGATGAGGAGGAAGCGGGAAAAGTGCTGTTGGCCTCTAGTGGGAAGAGACCAGGGAGGCCACTCAACAGCCTGAAGTTCATAGGATGCTCCCACTGCAACCATCAATCACCTGCTCCAATGTCAGCATGCTCATGAGAGGCCACCAGAGTGCTGGTCAGCGAAGGCCCTGGAAACGTGCATGAGCCCAGCCAAGAACGGCCAGCCTGGCCCCTCGCCACCAGGAGCAAGCCCAGCTGGGAATGGTCCAACTTCCACCCACGCCCAATCTCAAACAGCCAAACCAGGGAATCTAAGCCACAAAATTCAGGGACCACTAAATTTTATGGTGAATTTGTATGCAGCAAAACTAACAAGCCAGTAAATCATAAAGCAGCTTTCAAACCATTAAGTTCTTTCATAACAGGGACAAAATTTCATCTGCAGTTTATTTGTTTGGATATCATGTATGAAAGACCTTGCAATTCAGCCTCAAGACTGCCAGCTTCCAGAGCCTCCCGAGAACCCACCATGCTGGGTCAGGGAGGATCCAACCAGAAGGCAACTAGCCAGCCTTCCTGGTGAGCGGTGCAACGGGTTCCACAAAGAAAAAGTCAGCACCTCCCATGAGCCTACTGATGCGCAGGCTGAGAATCACCATCACCACCACCACCACCACCACCACCACCACCCCTCGGCGCCCCCGTAAGCAAACTGCTTGTTTGGAGGACCAGCTAAGTTGATAGCAACTAAGGTACATAAAGCAACTAAATGCTTGTATTGTTTGGTTGATTTTGCAGGCCTGGAGCCAGCAGTCTGAGCATCTCTTGGGAGAATGACAGTATGAAATATAGCAAATATGGGGGATTTCCTTCTATCTTGTCTTTGAAATCCAAGATTGTTCTCACTGTTTTGTTTTGTTCTGATTGTTTTGCTTTATTCAATATTCTGTTTTGATCAGTTTTATTCTGTTTTGTTTTTGGTTTGATTTTGCTATACCTGATAGAATGGACAACTATTGTAAAGATAACAAGATATACTACAGTAGCTATTGTTTTCCTAGTATCCTGCTTTGAAGTTCTGTACCAATTCTAATGCTTTGTTTTGATTGACTTTGTTCCGTTTTGTTTTATTGGCTTTTACTATCTTTAAAATAAAATTAAAAAAAAAAAAAAGACTGCCAGCTTCCATGGTTCATTGCTTTCAATGAAGTGCAGTGTGTGTTAGATCAGATGCCTTCCCAGCTCATACCTCCTGTAGCTACTGAGTTCAGAGTAGCCATGCACGAAATCACCAATGTTCAGAAAAGCCCACTCGGGCTAGGGATATAGCTCAGCGGCACAGCACCTGCCTAGCAAGTGTGAGATAGTGAATTCGATCCCCAGTACCAAGAAAAAAACAAAACAAAACAAAAAAACAGAAAAGTCCACTCCTCTCAGTAGTATCACTCCCCCAACTTGCTCTCCCCGTCACTCAGTCTGCTGCATGTGTCAGTAGAACATATCCTAGACATATTGCAAACCTGGATCTTAAAGATGGGCCATACCTACAGTACTGCAGAAAGGCAGCTTTTAGCAGCTTTGTTTTATCTTCCTGTGTTACGGTTTCATTCTTTGTGGTCTCAAACACCATACTCTGTAAAAAAACAAGCTACAGTTTATAGGTGAAGGAATCAGAACATTTCTAATTGCTCAAGAATGAACTGGAACCATCCTACAACAGGACAATAACACACACAAGCTGGTTATTAGATCATCTAACAAGCACCGGCGTGGCAAGTGCAAGGCCCCGAGTTTGATCCCTGGTACCAAAAAGAATCAATCAATCAATCAATCAATCATCTAACAAACTTATTCATATACTAGGCATTTATTGAACTCGACAAACAGAACTCAACAATTAACCACAGCCCCAAAAGGTTCTAACCTGAGTAAAGCCAGGCATGGTGACACATGCCAGTAATTCCAGCTACTCAGGAGACCAGAACAAGAGAATTACAAGATCAAGGCCACTTTGGGCAACTTAGTGAGACCCTGTCTCAAAATAAAAAATAAAAAGAGGTAGAGGTTCAGAGTTCAATCCCTTCTACCCCCAAAAAAATAAATAAACAAAAAAGGAGATTTCATCATGACCAACACAATCTTTCATAGGTTTGCGCTTATATAGCTCATTATAATGCATACTATTGCCGGGCATGGGGTCACATGCCTGTAATTCCACTTGGGAGGCTGAGGCAGGAGGATCATTGCGAGTTCAAGACCAGCCTGAGCTACAAAGTGAGCTCAAGGCCAGCCTGAACTGCATAGTGTGATCCTGTCTAAAAAATACAAACAAAACAAAAAACAACAGCAACAACAACAACAACAAAACCAGTGTATACAATTAAGCATATGGGTGATTACAGGATTAAACAAGGATTCAGAAAAACTTGTAAGAAATGAAATATTATAAGGCAGCTTCAGAACACACAGCAATATTACAGCATAACCATGATTATAAAAGTTTCAAAATCTTACTTTCTGTAGAAACTGTACCAAGTCACTTTATTTTAAATTACAAAAATAGACTATATCGCATACTATTCAAAATGGAATTACCTATTGTCTTTTTTTTTTTTTTGTGGCACCGGGGATCGAACTCACAGCTCCACGCCTGCCAGACAGGCGCTTAGGCCACTGAGCCAAACTCCCGGCCCTGGTTTTTTGAGGCAGGGTTGCACTATGTAGCTCAGGCCAGTCTTGCGCTCGCGTTGTAGCCCAAGCCGGCCTCAAACTCACAATGCTCCTCCTACCTCAGCCTCCCGAGGAATGATCTATTTTCAAGACTTAAGACATTTCTTCTTTCATTCCTGCCTTTCTTCCTCCTTCCCTCTGCCTTTTTCTCTTTTCATTTTCATTAGCTTTTTAAAAAATACTACTGTGCCTATACCAAAAACATTTTAAGATTTCAAAATGTTGAGTTTTAACAGAATATGTTGCTTTTCAATTTTAGAGAGCCGGTATAAATTTAAAGATATTTATGTCTGTAAACTTGATTAAAGTTACCTTTCAGCCAGGGATTTAGCTCAGTGGCATTAGTGCCTATCTGGCAAGCGCGAGGTTGTGAGTTTGATCTCCAATACTAAAAAAATAAAGTTACCTTTCAATGTCAAAAAAAAAAAAAAAAAAAAAAAAGGAATATATCCAAACAATATTATTTTTAGACTTCAGGACAAGATTTAAAAAAAAAAATTCAGGCATAGAGGTACATAGCTATACTCTCAGCACTGTGGAAGGCTGAGGCAGGAGGATCACAAATTTGAGCCAAGCCTGAGCAATTTAGCAAGACCCTGTCTCATAAAATAAAAGGACTGGGGATGTAGCTCAATGCAAAGGCTCTGGGTTCACTTCCCAGTAGCAGAAAAAGAGAAGAGAGGGGATGGGGACGAGAAGGGGAGGAAAGGAGAGGGGAAAGGATGGGAGGGGAGGGAAAAGGAGGAAAGGGAGGTCTTATAGATGGAAAGGCCCTGAGGGGCTGAGGACAGTACAGAAGGGAGGAACGCTACAGGGTCACAGTTATGCAGATACAGCTTCCTGAGATCCAATCACAGGAAGGACCACACTTAGAAGTGTCTTACGGAGCTGCTAAAGGATGTGGGATGATAAATTCAGACATTTAAGAAAAATGAGCCAAGTATAAAACAATGCCATTTGAGTCGGGTGTGGTGGCGCACGCCTGTAATCCCAGCATTTGGAAGGCTGAGGCAGGAGGAGTGTTGCGTGTTCGAGACTAGCCTGGGCTACAAAGTGAGTTCAAGGCCAGCCTGAACTGCATAGTGAGACCCTGTCTCAAAAAACAGGACCAGGGATTTAGCTTAGTGGCAAAAGCACCTGCCTGCATGAGGTTGTGAGTTTGATCCCTGTTACCAAAAATCAAAACAAACAAACAAAAAAATGCCATTTGACTGTGATGTGGGAAATGCAATCAGTACATTACTAGGCTCAGCAAAAAAAACTAATATTCACATTATTGTTAAAATGGAAAACATTTACGTTGGTATAGCAAAGACAGGAAGGAGTATAAATTACTCCAAGTTTTCACCTTCTAAGACTGGTAACTCAGGAGACAGCAACATGCAAATATTCTTAGAAATGCAGAGGAAGCCGGGCGTGGTGGTGCACGCCTTTAATCCCAGCACTCGGGAGGCTGAGGTAGGCAGAGCGTTGTGAGTTCGAGGTCTGCTTGGGCTACAACGAGCGCAAGGCCGGCCTGAGCTACATAGTGCGACCCTGCCTCAAAAAAAAAACCAGGGCCGGGAGTTTGGCTCAGTCCCTTAAGCGCCTGCCCTGGCAGGCATGAGGTTGTGAGTTCAATCCCTGGTGCCGCAAGAAAAAAAAAAAAAAAAAAAAAAAAGAAATGCAGAGGAAAGCAATGGAACTAAGAGATTTAAAAGTAGCTGCTCTGGGAAAGAAGACCAAAGGAATGAAGGAGATTTTTTAAAAAATGAACGTTTTCTGATGGGTACAGTGGCACATAAGTGTAATCCCAGCACTCTGGGAGGCCGAGGCAGGAGAATCACAAGTTGAAGCTCAGCCTGGGCAACTTAGTAAGATTCTGTCTCAAAGAAAAAAAAGGGCTTGGAATATAGCTCAGTCCAAAGACCCTAGGTTTCAATCCTTAGTACTACCGATAAATAAATAAATAAATAAATAAATAAATGTTTTCATCTTAAATCTTTTAAAACTGGCTTATAAGAAACACTTGTGTGAAATATTCTTATAAAAACAAAAGTTGAACCAGGCAAGGTGGCGCACACCTGGAATTCCAGCACTCGGAAGGCTTACGGCAGAAAGATCGTTCCAAGTTCAACCCAGCCTGGTCTATAAAATGAGCTCAAAGCCAGCCAAAACTGCATAGCAAGACCCTGTCTCAAAAAGACAAAAACCTGTATCACTTATGCTGATTTATTTTTGATTGGTTTTATTCTGTTTTATTTTCTTTGGTTTTATCCTCTTTAACTAAAAAAAAAAAAAAAAAAAGACCAAAAAAATGGTTACATCTTAAGAAACCAACCAACCTCATTGCCTGGTCCAGTGACTGAAGAGGCCAAGGATTCCTCCATGTCTTCCGCTAAGAGGGACATACTTTCCCTTGACGTGATGGACACCAGGCCACTGTTTCTAGAGAAGACGATGGGAACACTGCCACAGGAGCCAGCACCCAAAATGCCATCTCCTAAAAAGAAAACAAACACATCTTTTTGAAACCCACCATCCTGAAAAAGTCATGCTCATGCACTCTTTCCTTTATAATATTACTCCTACCTTAAACAAAGGTTTTAAACGCCAGAATCAAATCAGATACCAGCTGCTATATGAAGAAACACACTCTGTGTCCTACATTTTAAGGACAAGAAAACCTGTCCTTGTAAGACAACAGGGAGTAGAATAAACCCCCAGAGAAAACATTCATCCTGCATAGCTCAAAAGAGCAGTTTTTCAATCCTGCAGTGCCCTCTTGTTTAACTGACTGTGTTTCCTGGATCAGTCAGGCAGTGAGGTGCCCAAGCCCACTGAGCACTGCACTAATGTCTCGCCCATCTGTCCTCTAGGCTCTTGGCGTGGGCCAAGAAACACCCAGATCCAAGCTGCTGCCTTTCCCAACTGTCAAATGTGCAATCCATTAGATAAGTGCCCTGATTAGAATATCCACCTGGCTTATCTACTTTCCTGGCTAGTCCTCCCCTCCCCACCTGCAGCTCCATGCCTGAGTCCAGCACCTGGACTCTTCCTGCAAGGTCTGGACAAACTGATTTATAGACTATTAACTCAGAAACTAATCAGGATAAGTAATTACTTCTTTTAGTATCATTTCTTTTGTTTTTGGTCTCCTCTCCAGGGAAAATGTTATTATTTTTGCCCATGAATATAAATGTTTGGGAATTTTACTGCCATTTTGATTTCTCAATAGGGTTGTGATATTAGCTCTGCCTGTGTTGTATTAAATGCTTCAGTACACCTTAAGATGTTAGGCTTAAAGCTACAGGTATGGAAAGAGAACTACCACGCATGACCAATGAGCTCCCTGAGCATGCCTTCTAAAACTGTTAACAAGCTGGGCATGGTAGCACACGCCTGTGATCCCAGCACTTCCAAGGCTGAGTCAGGAGGATCCCTGCAAGAGGCCAGCCTGGGCTACGTAGTGAGTTCAAGGTCAGCTTGTACTACACAGCAAGGGCCTGTCTCAAAAACAAAAAAATAAAAACAACAATAACAAAATGTGCTACTGTACCTTGTGCACTAAAGACAATTTTTTCCTGAGGAAGAGAAAATTTCCCAGTTCCTGTGGAGCACACATAGACAGCACTTTCAGTGTACAGATAGGCAGTCTGGCTTGAGAAGTCAGGGACCATCAACCGACACATAATTAGCTCTTCAGACTGAAAGTCAAAATTAAAATTATATTTAGTGAGAATTGAAGCAAAACTGCTTATATAATTTTATAATATTTTTATACAACATTGTCCTATAAAAAAGGACGTTAATTCACTGGTTCTCCTCATGGAAATCTAAACATTACCCATGACATGATTATAAAACATGACACAATCAGTTTATAGAAACTGCTATGGTTTGAAGATCCGTGCTCCCCCAAGATTCTCATGTTGAAACCCACCCATGGTGATGGTACTATGGATGCAAGGGTATGTGATTAGGTCATCAAGCTCTGCCTTCATGCATGAGATTAGTCCCCATATAAAAGAGGCTTGCTACTCTGCCATAAAAAATGATAAACTCGAGGCTTTTATAGGTAAACGGATGAAACTAGAGACCATACTTGTGAGATAAATCAGACCCCCAAGTGTGAACACTGTATTGTTTCCCTAGTGTGAGAAGCTGAAAGTATAAATAGGATTTGTTACACCTATGTTCCTATGGCCCTGCTAAGTCTCATGTAATCATGGCATAGACGTGGCTGAGTCTAGTGCTCGTGATTGGTTTGTTATCTGGTACTGGGATTGGCGATGTGAGTACTGCACCTGCCCAGGGGTGGAGCCAACATACAGTGTAAAGGTGGGAAGAAAGGTGTCTCTCTCTCTCTCTCATTGGTTCACGCCTTGCTGTTTTGTGCTGCCATGAATGACGGCTCTGCCATGCTGTGCTGCCTAGGAGCCAACTGAGTATGGACTGAAACCCCCCAAAACTGTAACAAATAAACCTTTCCTTCCCTAACTTTGGGTGTCAGGTATTTTGTCTCAGCAACAAGTGAAAAGTAACTAAGACAGGATCCAAAATGTACAACTGATAATGTAAAATGGGAAGAAACTTCAAAAGGAGAGACAAACTGGGGTGGGGGAATGGAGAAAAGAAGGAAGGGAAAAGAAAAAAATATATATATACATATATATAAGGTAGTTAAAATAGTTATACTAAGCCAGGCATGGTGGTGCACACCTTTAATCCCAGCACTTGGGAGGCTGAGGCAGGAGGATCATTGTGAGTTTGAGACCATCCTGGGTTACAAAGTGAGTTCAAGACCAGCCTGAACTGCATAGTGAGACCCTGTCTCAAAAACAGGGCCAGGGATTGAGCTCAGTGGCGAAAGTGCCGGCCTGGCAGGCACGAGGTTGTGAGTTTAATCCCTGGTACTAAAAAAAAAAAAAAAAGATAGTTATATTACTAATTTCTCTTAGCTCAGTGAAAAGAAAGTTTTGTGCTAACATTGTTTGCACAATTAAATGCCGGTATCTTGTACTTTGAGCAACTAATTTAAAGATAACAATACATAATGTATTAACCATTGTTACCCTCTTATTTTGTTCTGAAATTTTATTTTATTTTTTGTCTCTTTAAAATAAAATAAAAAAAAAAAAGAGGCTGGTAAACGTCTTTGCCCTCTACCATGTGAGGCTGCAGCAAGGCGTTCTCTATGAGAATGGGTACTGAACTTGCTGGTGCTTTGATCTTAAACTTCTCGCCTCCAGGAATGCGTGCATTAACTCTCTGTTGATTAATTACTCATCTCAGGTATTTGATATAGTAGCCCAAAGGGACTAAGATGAACATCACTTCGAGAAATCATTTGTTAGATATCCCATGTTCCCAGATAGGCAGAACCAATATAGCCAAAACGGCTATAGACCTCCCAAAATTGATACACAGGTTTAGTGCACTCTCAATCAAAATACCAACAATATTCCTCACAAATCTAGAGAAAACAATCCAAAACTTCATATAGAGCCAGGAAAGACCTCAAATAGCAGAAGTAATTCTGCATAATAATAGCAAAGCAGAGGCATCACAATCTCAGACTGTAAGTCATATTACAAAATACAGTGATAAAAACAGTATAGTATTGGCACAAAAACAGAAATATGGATCAAGGGAACAGAATACATGAAGCAGAAACAAACCCAGACACATTCAACTATTTGATCTTCAACAAAGGGGCCAAAAACATGCAGTAGAAGAAAAACTGTCTCTTTAACAAATGGTGCTGAAAATTGGGATATTCACAAGCAGAAGATTAAGTCTAGTTCATGTACCTTACCATGCACTAAACTAAAATCAAAAGAGATCAAAGATCTAAATGTCTAAACAGAAACACTTAATCTGCTGTAAGACAAAATAGGTACAACTCTTACTAAAGACATTGCTGTAGGCAAGGGCTTTCTGAACAGAAACCTAATGGCACAAGAAATGACACCAAGAATCAACCAATTGGATTGATTATACCAAATTAAAAAGCTTTTGCACAGCAAAGGAAACAACCAGCAGAATGAGAGACAGCCTGCAGATTGGGAAAAAGATTTTCCCAGCTACTCCTTAGACAGAGGAATAACATCTAGAATATACAAAGAACTCAAACAAAACAAAAACAAAATTAGACCTCCCAAAATAAAAGACCCAGTCAAATTATGGGCATTTGAAATGAATAGCAGATTCTTCTCAGAAGTACAGGTAGCCAAGAAATACATGAAAAAAAGTTCAACATCATTGACCATTAGAGAAATGTAAATTAAAACAACACCAAGATATCATCTTCCTCCACAAAGAATGGCTATCGTCAACAATCAAACAGCAAATGAGGCACAGCTCCGAGGAAAAAAGAACCCTTTTACAGTCTGGTGGAAATCTAAACTAGTATAACCACTATGAAGATGCCTAAAAAACTAAAAACAGAAACCCCAGTTGACCCAACTATTCCCTTTCTAGTAATCTCCCTTACAGTCTTTAATTCATTACATTACAGTGATACATGCATACCCATGTTTATAACAGCGTAATTTATAACAGCCACATCTTGAAAACAGACTATATGTCCATCAACAAATGAATGGAAAAAGAAAATGCGGTATTTACAGAGTACTGCTCTGCCACAAAGAAGGATAAACTTGAATCATTTGTAGGAAAATGGATGTACCTCAAGACCACAATGTTAAGTGAAATAAATCAGACACAAGTTTGAATACTGCATAGTTTCTCTTATACAAAAACTCAAAAAACAAAGAGCAAAATAAAAGATAGATAACAGGAAGTAGAAAGATCTTTCCAAATGGGAAAGGAAACAAGAGATGGAGGGGGGAGGGAAGGGAAGGAAACGGGATTTTAAACAGACTCCAAGAAAAGAAATGGAAAGAGTTTTTCAAATGGGAAGGGATCAAGAGTTGGAGGGAACAGGGAATAAGAGGGGAAAAGGGACAAAAAAGAATTAAGTTGTGTCATGTACATCTACCAACTTCCTATGATAAATGTAATCAGTTTGTGCTGCAATTACACACTCATAAAAAAATACATAAAGAGAAATCATTTGTTGAGTTGCAAATAACAGCAACTCTTGAAAATATTTGCATAGTGTCAAGATTATAACGAGAGCCAGGTACGGTGGCGCATGCCAATAATCCCAGCACTCAGGAGCCTGAGGCAGGAGGATCATTGTGAGTTTGAGACCAGCCTGGGCTACAAAGTGAGTTCAAGGCCAGCTTGAATTGCATAGTGAGACCCTGTCTCACACACACAAAAAAAGTTTAGAACTAGAAGCCCATCTCAAATGTGAGAAATGAAAAAAGAGCTTTGTTTATTTTAAAATTGGCAAATCTTTCTTTTTGTTGTTGTTTTGCGGCACAGGGGATCAAACTCACAGCCTCATGCCTGCCAGACAGGCGCTTAAGCTGCTGAGCCAAACTCCAGGCCCTCGTTTTTTGAGGCAGGGTTGCACTGTGTAGTTCAGGCCGGCCTTGCGCTCACGTTGTAGCCCAAGCTGGCCTCGAACTCACAATGCTCCACCTACCTCAGCCTCCCGAGTGCTGGGATTAAAGGCATGCGCCACATGCCCGGCTACTAAAATTGGCAAATCTTTATAATCACTGATAAGCATTTTGACTCTTTTTTTTTTCCAAATCCATTTTATTTCAAATAGAAAAAAAAGGAAGAAAAAAAAACTGAAACAAAATTTCAAAACATGTCAATCGGGGGGCAATAATGGTACAAATATTGCGCCATTGTCATCCCCAAATCATTCAACCAGAGCCCAAGACATCTGCATTCAATTGTCTGAACAATACCATCACAAATCTTTCTCTTCAGTGAACTCAAGAGAAATCAGTAGTATAACTATCTTAACTATTTTTATATACATATACATTATTGTTTCTTTCAGCTTCTCACACTAGTGAGAAAATACAATGTTTACACATGCATGTCTGATCTATCTTCCTTATGAGTATGGTCTCAAATTGCATCTATTACCTACAAGCGTCTCCAGTTTATCCTTTTTTATGACTGAATAGTACTCCACTGCATTAAAAATACATCCTTTTTATCCATTCCTCAGTTGATGGAATTTTGGTTGTTTCCAAGATCTAGCTATTACAAATTGTGCTGCCATAAACAGGGGTGCACATATATCACTGTGGTATGATGTTTTTAATTTGAGAAGACACCCAGAAAGGGAATAGCTGGGTCAAATGGGATCTCTAGTTCTACTTTTTGAGGAATCTTCACACTGACTTCCACAGTGGTTGCACCAGGCTTCACTCCCACCAACAGTGGAGAAGGGTTCCCTTTTCCCCACAGCCCCTCCAGCATTTGTTATTGCTTGATTTCTTTATAACAGCTGTTCTTTCTGGGGTGAGGTGGAATCTCAGTGTTGTTTTAATTTGCATCTCTTGAATGACCAGGGATGCTGAACATTTTTTCACATATTTATTTGCTGTTCGTATTCCTTTATCTGAGAAGTGTGTATTCATCTCAGATGCCCATTTTTGGATTGAGTCTTTAAACCTGGGAGGACTGACTTTTTTAAGGTCTTTATATGTTCTCAATAGTAATCCTTTGTCTGAGGAAGAACTGGCAAACATTTTCTCCCACATTGTGAGTTGTCTCTTTACTCTATTGGTGGTTTCTCTTGCTGTGTAAATCTTTTCAGTAGGGTGAGATTCCAGTTGTTGATTCTTTGTGCTAGTTCCTGTGCATTCGGGGTTTTATTCATAGTCTTTGCCTACACCAATGTCTTTAAGAGTTTTACCTATTCTATCTTCCAGCATGTTTAACGTTTGTTTTAATATTTAGATATTTGATCCATTCTGATGGTGAAAGATACGGGTCCAGATTTAATCTTTGGCATGTGTAGAGACAGTTTTTCCAGCACCATTTATTAAAGAGGCTTCCAGTAATTGTGTTTGGCACCTCTGTCAAAACTAAGGTGGTTTAGTGTGTCTAGAGTTGTTTCTGCGTCTTCTAATCTGTTCCATTGATCTTCTGGTCTGGGTTTTTTTTTTTTTCCCAGTACCACACTGTTTTCTATCACAGTACCTTTATAGTATAATTTCAAGTCAGGGATTGTGATGTCCCTTGTCTTGTCTTTGTTGCCCAGTACTGCCTTTGCTGTTCTAGATCTCTTCTAGTTTCAGGTCAATTTTAAGATTGTTTTTTCCAATTCTGTGAGGTATGCTATTGGAATTTTGATTGAGATTGCAATGAATCTGTACAACAGTGTTGGAAGTATGGCCATTTTCACTATACTGGTTCTTGCTACCCAAGAGCATGGGATATTTTTCCATTTTCTAATATCTTTTTCAAACGCCTTTTTCAGAGTATCATAGTTTTCAATGTAGAGGGTCTTTTACATCCTTTGTTAGATTGATTCTTAGGCATTTCATTTTTTTCGATGCTATTGTGAAAGGTGTTGTTTCCCTGATGTTTCTTTTTTCTCTTTTTTTTTTTTTTTTTTTTTTTTTTTTTTTTTTTTTTTTTTTTTTTTTTTTTTTTTTTTTTTTTTTTTTTTTTTTGGTTTTTAAATCAAGGTAGAAAACACATTTTAATGATGCAATTCCTTTTAACATACTTTATTAAAACATTTCTCACAAACTAGGAGAAATCCTTACAGTGACAGGGAACAACACAAGTACACTTTTACAAGTATAAAGCACCAGAAAAGAATTTGGCGCCATAACTCTGATGAATTCCAGAGCTACTGGTTTCTAGTACTGTACTTTCAAACTGCACTTTTAGTACTCAAAGCTTTCATTAACAATACCAAATACAATAATTCCTAAAACGATCCAAACAAGCACATGTTTAACTCCTACATTCACAAATACATACTAATTCAGCTCATCAAATGCAAACCTTCTCCTGCAACTAAACATTTAAGATTACATATATAATACCACCTTTTTTGGAACAAAATTTTTTTTTTTTTTTTTTTTTGGTGGCACCAGGGATTGAACTCACAGCCTCACGCCTGCCAGACAGGCGCTTAAGCCACTGAGCCAAACTCCCGGCCCTAGTTTTTTGAGGCAGGGTCGCACTGTGTAGCTCAGGCCGGCCTTGCGTTCGCGTTGTAGCCCAAGCCGGCCTTGAACTCACAACACTCCGCCTACCTCAGCCTCCCAAGTGCTGGGATTAAAGGCATGCACCACTACGCCTGGCTTGGAACAAAATTATTAATACTAAGCAGAACAGAACATGAATATTAACAACTGAAGAACCAATAATTTCTTTTTTGTTTAAGACAGTTTCAAATGTGCAACAATAGTTTGAAGACATTTCTGTATAGACCCACATATAACCTATTTTGTTTTATAAGACAAATGTACAAACAGTACCCTTGATTTTACCCCTGCAAATAGGGTACTTTCTTACAGAAGGGGCACATTCCTGACATACTACCAGATGATCACAAGGAATGAATACAATAGAAACTTCTTTGCCCATACACACTTTACAAGTTTTTTCTTCCTACAACCTCCTCAATTATTCTTCTAGTGACAGACCTGAAGCATCTCCTGTTGGAATATACTTCATATTCTTTTCCACAAATAAGTACTCAAATAATGTAGAGTCAACTTCTTTTAGGCAGTTTTTGAACATGCTGACAACAGCATTTCCTTTAACTAAAATGGTATCAATCAGTTTTTTGTTTAATAATACCATGTTCCTGTTTATTAATTACATTGGCCTTTAAAAGATTATCCAGGATAGGAAGGACACTTGTCAAGTGTTGAAAGAGAGCTTTTCTATTCTTCCGAATTAACAAGTTATCTGACGCCATTTCTTCAGCTTGCCTTTCTTTCTCCTCTACTTTCATCTTCAGCATTAAGAAGTGCTGATACAATATTGTTAACTGTTTTGTAGTTCTTTCTGGTGGTTAGGATCTTACTCTGAACTGTCTGCTTTACCAGGCTTCTGCTAAAACCCATTTCCAAAGCAGCTTTAACCACAGGGGTATTCATCATGACAGCAACTTCTGAAGAACTTTCTCCAGGTCCAACATGCACAATTGGTGGATCAATATTTTCTTCTCCTGGAGTGTCTGAAGTTGACAATGGTTGTTCAAGAAGATGAGGATATTTAGCTTGAATCTCATCAACAAATTCCTACCCTTTCATACGTATCAAGAACTCACACCTTGGAAACCACGTGGCATGCTCTACCCATGAATCATCTCCAGATTCCCAATACCTCAAGCTGCCATCACAACAAAAGCATTTGACATCATCACCGCAACCGACGTAATAAAAACTGGCACTTGCAAGCTGCTCAGGCTGAACTGGAACCACAGATGGCCAATACATAAATGTTCTCATTCTAACTGCATGTGTCTGCATGCTTAGATTTGAAATATTAAACCTCAGGGTTTCCAGGGAATTTTCCAAAAATGGGCAGGAGGGAAAAAGTCTCCGGTGTTCTGACATGGTGTCATCCTTTGGCTCCCAGTTACTTAGCTTTCAACCACAGGCAAAGCAGGCAACTCTAACTCCAGGTCCTATGTAATAAAAGCCAGCTCTTGCCAAGTTTAGTGGTGACAAAAGGTTAACAGCCACGTTTTGTAAGTAAGAAATCTGGTTTCTTCAGTACTCATGGCATAACTGTAGGGGTTAGTAGTCCTCACAGGGGAGAAGACTTCAACTGCTCTGGAGTTAAGAGGGCCTGGTGAAAAGCTGGAACAAAAACCACTGAAGGAGCCACTATGTTCCAAAGTAGGAGATAACGAATGTGTGGAACCGTTTCTCACTGCAGAACTATTCTTAGAGACTGTTGTAGTGTGGTTGGATGGCCCCCACTTAAGCCTCATGTGCTGGGATTGGCGATGAGTATTGCACCTGCCCAGGGGTGGAGCTGATATACAGTGTAAGGGTGGGAAGAAGGGTGTTTTCTCGCTTTTGCCAGCTTGCCTTGCTGTTTGGCGGCCGTCATAAATGGCTGCCCCACCACGCAACCCTTCCTTGCAGCCAGCTGAGTATCGACTGAAACCTTCAAGAACTGTAAGAAATAAACCTTTCCTTCCCTAATTTTGGGCATCAGATATTGTGTCTCAGCAACAAGGGAAAAGTAACTAAGACAGAGATGGACTGCAGGTTAGCTGAAATCAGACTGTGAATAAAGTGATGGCTAAGATATAACTGTCTATGCTTTTCAATCGGATTATCTCCTTGTTTCCAGTTATCCAACATCAGGCCACAACAGAAGCATCTGAACTTGCCATTCACACTGGTGTAATAGAAACCAGCACAAGCAAGACTCCTTTCTGAAACAGGAACACTGCTGGAAAAAGGTGAATACATAGACATTCTGTAGAGTTCACATGAAAAGTCATACTTCATTTTTTGTTTGTTGTCATTTGCCCAATTTGGCAAGAGTGTGCTCTCTTCCATTATATTCTTAATTTTTTTATATGTGGGACTTTGAAACAACTCTTTGGGAGGTAGTTTTGTGCATGAGTGGGTGACAGTACTATTTGATGGCTAGAACTTTCACATAAAATTTCTCATCTCTTCACACTAAATTAGATTTTTACTACCAAAAAAGGATCAAATGACAGACTCCTACTTATGTAGAATTCACTACAACTTCTTTACTGGATTTATATCTGAGTGCACACTCAGGTTTGATGAACCTCTCTCCTAAATTACAAGGAGACTATCTACTGCTTTTTGGGATTATCATATTAACTCTTCCGGGTGACCCACGTGCTATTTGCTCATAATTTGGTACAATAACCTAAAGACCTGAAAAATTTTACACACTTCTAAATGTATTAAAATTCTTTATTTTTCAAAAGGTTTATATTCTTAAAATTTTAAGCAACTATAGACAGAATACTTAAATTATGCCTTTAATGTGCTTTTGGTTATAAGGTAAGAAGCCTGGATATCAGGCCAATTACTGGTTACACCATCAGAATAAGGTTATAATGCAGGATTTTTTCCCTTTGTAAGTACATTATGACATCCAAATTAATCTCATTTTATTCTAGCAGACAAAGTAATTGCTCATATTATCTAAAGTCTAATTCCACATTGCTTACCATCAAAGTATTTACTTAACTGAGTTACCTTAGCTTCAGTTAGTAACTTTTGGGGGAGTCAACATTCATGAGCTTTATTGAATCTATGTGATATCAAGTAAATTTTGCTTAGTGCTTCAAACTGTATACTCAGAAATTCTATCTGTGTTTAAAATTATCTAAATTTGTTTCCACTTCCCAAAGGATCATCCTACTGCTTTTCTTCTTAATTGTTCATATCATTTATACCTGGTCAACTAAGGCATTTTCTCCATAAACTAGTAAATCATAAAATTTCCACAGCACACACTTTACTGCATTTTAAAAGTTAAATAACCTACTCCTCATTTAAGGACCATTCAATTATAATACTTGTCATGTTGTAATTTAGGATCAACTTATCAAAAGATATATCTTTCCTCTGTTATCACTAAAGTCTAACAAAATATTGTTATCACTAACAAAACTACTGCATATATATAATGTACCAGTAATTTACTAAGCTTATTTCTGGAAACAAAATTATACTTTACGGAATTCAAACTGTATCCCTTTATAAAGTTTCAGGGTCTCCACGATGGAATTTATTTCTGCAGAGGAGAAAATAGAAGAGAGGAAGACTCTTCAGAGCTGTAAATCACAGCACCGGTGCAGCGAACGTGAAAATGGGGCAGCCTGGGCAGCCGCCCGCAGACTTCCACAGGCAAGGGGAGCAGCGACGTCTCCCCAAAGCCTCTTCCTTGATTTCTCTCTCAGTGAGTTTGTTATTTGCATACAAGAAGGCTACTGATTTTTAAGTAACTCTGTAACCAGCTACATTACTGAATTTGCTTATTAAATCTAGTAGTCTTTTTGTGGAGTTTTTGGGGTCTTCTAAGTAGAGTATCATGTCATTTGCAAATAACGATAGTTTAACTTCTTCCTTTCCTATCTTTGTTCCTTTTCTTTCTCATCTAATTGCTCCAGTTAAAGTTTACAGGACTATGTTGAATAAGAGTGAAGATAGTGGACATCCTTGTCTTGTTCCTGATTCAGATTGACATACAGATCATGTATTCCAATTTTCTGTAGGGTTTTTATCACGAATTGTTGGGGACTACAAATTCATAATGGCTAATTCTGTATTTCCCTATGGGATAAAAGAAAGGTTTGGGATTACTGGTAACACCCATCTGAGATTTTCCATTGACTCTAATAAGCATAAGATCATCTATGTTTTCTTGAGTTATCTCAGGATTTTACTCCAGGACAAGATCCTTCTTAGCATATGATTATCTATGCACTCTTGAGTCTGAGTCTTCTGACGAATTGTAATCCTATACTAGCCCCACCTATCACTGTATACACCTAACAAATAGTGGCTACTTTGGGAGTGGAGAGGTCTGATCCAGACATTGATAGAATACTATACTTGTCCCTGGTTTTTACTTTTCTCATCGTATTCTTAAGACAGACAATTTGGACTCTTTGCAGGGCTCCTGATAATGAATGAGCGCTGAACTTTGTCAAAAGCCTTTTCTGCATCTATTGAGATGATCACATGATTTTTGTCCTTGGCTCTGTTAATATGGTGTATTACATTTATGAATTTACATATGCTGAACCATCGTGCATTCCTGGGATGAATTCCACTTGATCGTGGTGTACAATCTTCTTGACAATTTGCTGCAGTCTATTTGCCAGTATCGTACTGAGGATTTTTGCATCAATGTTCATTAGGGAAATTAGCCTGTAATTTCTCTTCTTAGTTGGGTCCTTCTCTGGTTTGGGTATCAGGGTAAGCGTTTTGATTCTGGATTCTACTGACTGTCAAGATATCAAGCACAAGTTCATGCTTAGCACATGCAAGACCCTAGATTCAATCAATTCCAGTCAATTTTTTCCATGTGGAAAATCAGAGGGAGAAATAGAAATAAGATCTAATTAAATGATAAAATTAGCCAATGATAAAAATGTTGAACATTGGGCTGGGACATGGCTCAGTGGTAGAACTCTTGCCTTGCATGCACAAGGCCCTGGGTTCGAACCCTAACACCACAAAAAATAAATAAAATAAATGTTACAGTAAACAGGACCCTGGTATTTTTTTTCAAATTGTTTTCCTTATATCCCACTGTATTTTTTGAAAAATCTTTCCTATACTGAGTATATTTTTCTTGTATAAATCGAACATTTGGTAAGGTTTACTTCCATTTGAAATAAAAGAACAAATTAAGATTTGCTTATGGGATTCAATGAAATGAGTCATATTAAGAATGAGGATTTAACAGATTTAGAGACACATAAGGTTAAATGAAATGACAAACAGCTGTCAGGACTTTCCCTTACGCACGTTGCAGCTCAGGAATAGATCCATCAGTGGGTGTTCCACAAACTGGTAAGATAATATTGTTTTTGCCTACATAAAATCCTTTGGTCATATGGATTTTTTTTATATCATGCTCAAAACTGAACTGTAACTGCCAGCAGGCATCTTCCTTACTTTTACCCTTCAGTTCTTCACCAAAATTTTCTGGATTTCTACTTAATACAGAAATGACAACTCCTCTCCAGAGTAAAAGTAAAAGAAACAAACTGCTCTTCAGATCTAAGGCTGAGGGCCAGGGATATAGCCCAGTGGCACAGCACCTGCCTGGCAAGCGCGAGGTTATGAGTTCAATTCCCAGTACCAAAAAAACAAAACAAACAAAAAAACATAGATCTAAGGCTGAGCAACAGAATGAATTAACCAGCAAAAAAGAAAAGCAAAGAATGTCATAAAGTAAGCTACTTTAAAGTATTTACCATGGAGGAGCAACTGCCATGCAGAACAGGAAGAGAATCAAGAAGCCAAACCATGCCTTCCTGTGAGCCAGGGGCACCTGCCATGGGGAACCGGAAGAGAATCAAGAAGCCAAACCACACCTCTCCATGAGCTGGGGCAGCTTCCATGGGGAACAGGAAGAGAATCAAGAAGATAAACCATGCCTTCCTGTGAACCAGCCTGGTGCGCAGGCTGTGCAACAAGAAAAGCAACACCCTCCAACACCCCCCACCCCAGTAAGCAATGGGCTAATTCAGAGGAAGTCAGGCTTAGATGATAGCAACTGAAGTAAAAAAAAAAACAAAAAAAACAAAAGAAAACCTTAATGCTTGTACAATTTGATTGACTTTGCAGACCTAAAGTTGGTAGTCTGAGCATCTATTTAGAGGATAACAATATGCATTATAGCAACTGTGGAGGATTTCTTTCTGTCTTGTTTTTGAAATCCAATGTTTTGTTCCATTTTACTATTTTGTTTTATTCCTGTATCTGGTAACCTGAGCAACTATTTTGAAGATAACAATATGCAATATAACAACCATTGTTAGATTACAATCATCTTGTTTTAAAAAACGATATAGCTATTGTTGTTCTTTGTTGTTGCTGTCATTTTGCTTTTGTTTTTTTAATTTGTTTGCTTCTTGATTTTTCTGTTCTTTATGCTCTTTAAAATAAAAAATTAATCAATTTTTAAAAAGTATTTGCCCATGAAGTTCAAGAAATGTGCAATAGCCAGAAAAAACTGTTATTGGCACCTTGCAATTTAACTTACCTGAAACGGTGGGTTATACTGAGTGACTTCCACAGTAACTGCATCCGACATCTGGCAGCCATTTTCTTCTACTGTTATTAGAGAGTAATAGATAAGGCAAGGACTATCTGCTGGATGCCATGCTGCTGCCAAAATCAGGAGCCCATCACTAGTCAAGAAAAAAGAAAAGTCTAAGCCTTCCCCTTTTCTGAGCACAGATGCATTCTTTTAATGCCTGCATCGCTCACTCTATGTAGCATAACCAACTGCTGCCTGCTGTTACAAGCGACACTGGAAAGAGGAGACCCAGGATAGCATTCCTGAGTGCCTCTTGCCCATCCTCGATCTGCCTCCAAATGTGAAAAGCAAGACCCACAGGGGGCAACATCTGGGCAGCAGTCTTGTTTCCAAGTCTGATGAAGATAAATGAAATCAGGCAAACTGCATCTAATCAAAATGCTTGCAGAAGTAAATGAAAACTATTATTTTACTTCTTTAGTAGCTTTTGTAAAGTTTTCAGTCTGTAGGAAGGAACACACTAACCATCCCAACAGCCCAAGAAAACCACAAGCAGGATGACAACCTCCTAACCCATGCAGCATGCAACACTTGTCCCACTGTGGCAAAACCAAGTGGAAGCCACTCATCACACTGGACTCATGATGAGCATCCTCATGGTAGCTAGGTTATAAATGGTTTTTTAATCCCAGGTGACCCTTATTGGGATAATCAACTTTATCAAACTAATCTAACACACCACTTGTAGCACTGTTTCTAAAAAGAAACTCCGTGAGGATAAACCACTAGTTCTAACTTGTACTACAAAAATAAAACCTCACCTACTCTTCCTCTGCTCAGCTTAGCCACAAACTACAGGCTTTCTACAGCTCAGTCAGCAACAGAAAGGGCAGCTGAGACAAGTGCCTGCTGTCTCTGTGGGAAGGAGACAGAACTTCATCAGGCACCCACAGGGTGGGAAGGACAGGATCTCAGTGTTGCCTGAGGACAACGTGAAGAAGAGCTGTTTGGCTGGGGCTCAAACAATACAATCAAGAAAAAAACACACCAATCAAGGCTGAGAAACGCCTCCATTTGCCAAGTGAACTAGCATGGCTAGATAAAGAGCCAGGCCACTGGCTTAACAATATGAAAAGACTAGCACTAGACGAGCAGCCAGCAAGATGCTCACCATTTTACCATAGATACCAACTTATTTTATAAATTGATATCTAATCTCACCTCTTTAGGACAAATTAATTGCTTACCAGTTTTGCTGCAAGTCCAAATACTGAATGTTGACCCCTTCTTTAATAACTTCATAGTTACTTTCAGATCCCTAAATGGAAACATCAAAAAAGTGAGCTCCCGAGCATGAGAAATTTTTCTCCCCACCTGTGTATTCCCAGCACTTGAAGAAGTGCTGCACCTATGGTGGCTCGAGCATGTTTGGAGGAGAAAAGCACACACTTGACAGAAAACTGTTAAGCAAGCAAATCAGTGAGTTTCACTATAGGTAGGACTGAACATCCCACTTCTGCTCTGTGATGGCTGTACATTGTTTATTCATTTAAATGCGCTGAAATAAACAAGGAACAAACATTGTACAACCAAGAGCATGAATCAGAAATGAATGTTACTGGTCCTCACCCAAATAGCATCAGTGATATTTTCCTTCAGAACTCTGTGTAAATCCCAACTGTATGTTAGCTTTTCCGAGGAATCATCCAATTCCCATCTATTGACATTGGAGCTCGTCAGGCTGTAGAAACTCGATCTTCTTCCATCCCACAGAACACTTGTAAGCTGATGGTGAGAGAAGAATGTACAAGGAGTATCAGGGCCCTATACCTGGGTCACTAAAGAAAGCAATGACAGAAAGAGATCAGAAGCAAGACAAGTTTTACAGAGTTAAGTTAGACCATAGAAGAAAAAGGACTATGATACATTTGTTTTCAGACATGTTAAATTTTAGGTTTAAAGAAAACTGAAGAAGCAGGTGACAATGGTTGCCTGAAATAAAGAAACAGCCCACTGACAAGAGCTGTACCTCAGATACAGACAGGCTGGGCATGAACCCCACTCTCTCACTTAGCAACCATGGCAAGGCTGCTTCCCCAGTGGTAAACTGCAGAGAAAGTGTCTGCTTCACAGCTGCCACAGTGGTTATACAAGACAACAGATTCAGAGCACCTGGCAGAGCAGACACTCCATAAAGTACCAGGTCCTATCATCCTCCCTCTCAGCTGAGCATAAGCAGTATCAGTCACCAGGTCCAGATGTGTCATCCACACAGACAGGTGGAGGAAAGAGAGAAGATACACTGCAAGTCAAGTCGACAAAGCCAAACTGATCCTTAATAAACATATTTTAGATTTTGCATTATAGTTTTAATTCAGATGGATGCAATAACAACTTCATAGGAAACTATCAACTTACTGATTTCACTAAGAAATAAGTTTGTAAAATAAGTATTTTATAAACTTACTATGAGATCACTACTAGGAGACAAAATTCCAAAAAGGGAAGAAACCTTTCGACCAATTCCTGACAGCATCCCTTGCCCCTGTGGCAAGACATGCTGATGAATCTTTCTGGAGCTTTCAGGTATCAACCGAATTAGTTGACTTCCAGCAGAGGCCAAGATAAAACTTCCTCCCTGTGGACAAACATTGTGATATTAGTTAAGCACCTAACACTAAGA
>RJWM01029687.1:0-24167 GCA_004363535.1 Dasyprocta punctata | reverse complement strand
GACAATTATTAGTTACATCATCTTTGAGCTGGTTGAACTCCTTATTGACCTGTTTTTTAATCTCTTCATATATTTCAATTTTTGGATTTCTCCCCATCATTGCCCGCTGGATTAGCTTTTGAGGGGTCAGGATTTTTTGGAGGCATTTCATTATCTTCTTTTCTCAAATTTGTGTGTGTGTGTGTGTGTGTGTGTGTGTACATGCATTTGGTAAGGTTTGCTCATCCTTAAGAGTGGAAATATTTTACTGCTAGCTAGCATAGAAATGTTTTAACTAGTGTCTCCTCAGTGATGTGATCTTTATTGGGTTGATCTACTGTATCTCTTCTACCTACTCAGTTTAACATGATCACATCTAGTCACTGTGCTGCAAGGAGAGAATCCAACCCACGTAGGTCAATATTAATGAATCCAAGCACACATCAGTCATATACACTAAAACTTGTTTTATCAATTTCACTTTTTCATCAGTGATCAATAAAGACTGTAAAATACTACTACTGACAAGTAGGCTGGAATATAGTGGGTAAGGGAAGGAAAGAGGTAGATCAGAGTGAAGAAAAAGAGAAAAGAGAAATAACAAATGAAAGAAAGAGGGGAGTTTGAATTCTTTTACATTATTTTTATATCAAGCATAGAGGGCCAGTGGAGGGGAGGTTTTTCAGAGAAGGGACGCAGCAGGAGGCAAATGTAATTGGAGATTGAGGGCAGCTGTGAGAATGTTACAACCTGCTGATGTGTTAGGGGTTTGTATTTTAATCCTCTATACAACTTTTGGTGATGATTACTCTGGCTTGCCTATATATATGTATATGGAAAGACAGAAGGCAAAGAGGGGAGGTGAAGAGAGAGACAGAGACAGAGAGAGACAGAGAGAGAGAGAGACAGAGAGAGACAGAGAGAGAGAAAGCAACAACCAGGAAAAAAAAAAAACCCATGCAACTACAAAAACACAAAGTTAAATCATACTCACAGTCTTAGTCTCTGAGCTGACCCTCCCCCTTGTTAATTGCCTGACTGTGAGTGAGGAGCCTTGACCTACCATAGGACCACAGAGTCCACCTCCCCATTGCAAGCCACACTCTGGGCTTGGCCACGCCTCTGAGGCTTTTGTCTCTGTCTTAAGATCAGACCACTCAGATGAGTTGTAGAGCAGACAGTGAGGTGCGGTTGGCTTAGTACCCAGGGTTCTAGAGACTTTCGCAGGAGTCCTCTGGGTCTCTGCTCCCGTCTCTGCGCAGCCGACCCTCAGCTGCCTGTGTTCTCCTCCCACAAAGCTTCTAAAAAGCAAGCTGTAGGCCGCCTGCGGGCCTCCGAGCCATCTTCCATTTCCCTGACTGGGTGTTTCCTTCCTTTTCCTTTCCACAAAGCTCCGGTCTTCAGCTTGCAAACTTGGTGGAGCTTCAGCCCCCGCCCTTCCGGGGCGCGCACTCTGCACCCCAACGTGTCATCGGCAGAGGTTCCCAAGTTTGCGCCTCTTCCTGTAAACCCCGCAAGCCTCAGCTTTTTCTGGAGCTTAAATCTGAGTCCCTCGTCAGGGGTGTGCACTTGTTTTCAACCTTCCTAAGGACCCACCGGTGCTTTCTCAGGGGAGACTTGCCGGCTTCTCTTTTCTCTCCTCCCCTGATCTGTGAATATCTCTATTGCTCTGTTCCTCTTCCTGGCGGAGAGGGTAGGAAGGTCAGTGGCCTGGTTCCTACTGACCTGCAGGCTGCCTCCATGAGGATGCTAGATCTCCTCCCAAGGTGGCCTTTATCCTGGACCCGGAGTGTAAGGGTGGCTGCGGTCCAGGGGTGATTTCTCTTTGCTTCGCTTTCTAAATCCCTCTGATGCTGGGTTTGGGTCTGGGCTCCTTTAGTTTGCCTTCTCTCTCTGATTTTGTTTGCTGTCCCCATTTCTGGGTACCTGTTTTATTCTAGGGCACATCTTTGGAGTCTTTAGACAGCTATGATGGAAAAGAAACCAAACTGTCTCATATTAACAAAATTCTTATTAGCAATTTTTTAATAACTTCGCTCTCTGAAGACTGTAAAGGAGCCTTACGTGAGGCATCGCTATCTATGTCATAAATTATCTATTATTTCCTGACCACTGCTACTTGAGAACTCAAGCTAGGACTTTGCTTTTCTCAGAACATACTTTTCATAGAGGAATATTTTAAATTTGAATTAAAATTTCACATTTCTAATACTAAGCAAATAAATACCATTTGAGAATGTTTCTACTCAAATTGTCCACTGTATTCAACAAAAAAATTCTAATTTAAAGCACTTCTTTTTAACTTTTAAGAAGTAATTTTTGCTACAATTATTGGTATCATTTTTATTCTTTTTAAAATCCGTGTCTTAATTAAAATATATTTATAAGAAATGCTCAGTTATATTGTTGAAAATATAATGTGATATAAAAACGGGAGAAAAAACAGTTGTCTGCTTCTAATGTTTTTCAAATATGTGCAACAGATTTAATATAATGTCAATTGTCCTTGCAAAAATAAGTCAAAAGAGCTGGGTGCAGTGGTGCACGCCTGTAATCCCAGCACTTGGGAGGCTGAGACTGAAGGATCTTTGCAAGTTTGAGGCCAGCCTGGGCTACAAAGTGAGTTCAAGGCTAGCCTGAAACATATAGTGAAACCTTGCCTCAAAAAAGAGAAAGAAAAATGAAAGTCAAATGAAATTCTTAAGATTGTGTTCTCAATTAAAAGATTAAAGCTTCTTCAAATAAATGATATGTGTTACATAACACATTTTACACATATTATAACAATCCATATGTAATATCAATTAGCTTTAGAATGATTTGCCACTGAATTACATTACTTATGTTAACATAATGAAATGATTTCCATTGTCTTTTACTTTTTATTTCATTTCTAAATTTCATTGCCTTAATTTTTGCTTCGCCTGTTGCAGCTTCAGAAACAGCTAAACAATAAAAGCTATGTATTTCTATAAAATGTGGTCATAAATTTTAATTTAGAATTTATTTAAATAAATATAAATTCCAAAAAGTCTTTTGCGATATTGTCATTGGATAAAATTCAACCCAATTTATCTTTTTAATCAGTCAATAAGTCTTTCAAATTATTATTTCTTAATCAAAACGAGTTTTTTATTTTAATGTATATACATCTTACAAGCTATTGATTCTAAATAACTTTGGTTGCAAGTAAAAAAGAATAATGAAAACATGCTATTACCTGATGATATAAAGGGAGAAAAAGGGAACAAAATTAGACAAGGATTTTTGAGTAACAGTCATGCCCTTCGAAGTTAATAATTTACATTGTTATCCCTTATTTTGGTTTTTTAATAATAAATATTTTAATGTTAAATGTTAAAAAATAAATATGTTAATGTTAATGTTTATTGATCACCACATACAGGACCCTTCTCCTACAGACTACCCTTGTGACCTTCAACGAATGAGTTTCTTCTCAATCTCATTATCTTTATTTGTAAAAATAGGAATAAATAATGGTATTTATGCTGTGGGACACATGATGGTTAAACATGGTGAAACATATGAAAGCATTTACTCAGTGCCTATTAGACATCTGAAAAATGGAGGGAAATGTAATAATGTTTAGTTTTTCTCTGAGGTTATTGGGTGATGGAAGATTTAATGAAATTTTGCATTCCTGAAAGAAAATGCATGTATAAGGAAAAACAAGAATAGTGGAGTGGAGGGAGTTTAGGGAAGATAACTGTAAGCTCAGGATCACTGTCTCTTTTGTGAAAAAAAAAAAATCCTTTTAGAGTGTTTCTAAGAGCAGACAGTTTTTCGAATGATTGTTGGTGTACTAGGTCAGGAATTTCAAATCAAGTATACAAAACAAAGGAGAATAAAGCTCCCAATTCACTTAAGTCAAATATCATTTGTCTCTTCTAGTTACACCTAAAACAAACAAAAAAAGGCATTGACTGCTGGGAAAAAAATACATTTATTTTTATTTCTTTTCAATTCCTTCTGTCTAATCTGGTATATTTTGAAGATAAAATATTATTATCATCAGATTTGAAGTTCTTAGTTTTTGTTTTGTTTTGGTTTTGTTTTGTTTTAGCAGAAAGATCAATGGAGTAAAATTTAAAGCTTCATTTTGGTATTGTCACAATTTGAGGAAAATTTATTTTACAATCTTTGATGGATGGAAAAGAAAATGTATAGTAAATACTGTTATGCACAGAATTTTCTTTCTTTCTTTCTTTCTTTCTTTCTTTCTTTCTTTCTTTCTTCCTTTCTTCCTTTCTTTTTTTGAACAACAGCGCAGAAAATTATAGGATGTTCTAAATTTCACAAAGTCTAAAAGAAGGGAGTGAAGAGAGTTGAGGAAGGAATGAGTAAGGACAGGGAAACAAGAAATCCAGAAAAGCGTAAGTCTGTCTGACTCAGTCAGTTGTATCCTGAGCAGAGCAGAGGGAGGGTGAAGGTCAGGGCAGAGCAGAAAGCATAGAGGAGAGCATCAGGTGACACTTAGAATTACCTTGGCCTCAGTGAAACCTGAACCTCAGCAAGAGAGCAAGTATATCTAAGGTAGTCAGGGAGCTTAACAAAAAAAGAAAAAAAGAAGAAGAATTAGGTATCAGAAAACATGTTGTGATGCTGTAATGAGATCTCTTTGTTGTTGGATTCATGCCCTAAGGAGCACAATGCAAGCCCTGTCATCTGAAACATTGCTGATTTAGAGAGCAAAATCTACCTGAATAGACTGAAGAAATGCTCTTAGAATATCATAGCATTTATATTATAGTCAAAATTTACAAATTCTGTGTTTTGTCTAATGATTTTCTGGGTCACTAAACAGAGGTACCTGAAATTAGTCAGTTGGAGGCAAGCTATTATTTACTTAGATAAAATTGTTTTGTTTGGTTCTTAAGACCTAATGACTCCTCTGTTTATTTCTCTATGTAAATCCAGCTAACTAGATTCAGAAGTCCCTCAGATAGCTGAGCCTGCAATTGGAGAACTTATATATCCTACATGAAGCAGTGGGGTAATGATCCTTTTATATCACATCATTTAAGGAAATGGAGTTAAAACAGGAAATAGATACCCTTGGCTGCTTCTCATCGTTGACTTGATTTTTAATGCTTTTTGCATGGCATGCTGTTACTTGGTACTAGGTGTCTTATTAAATCAGTCACTCGACATTCTGAAACATTTCATCTTCCTAGGAATGTAGATTTGTGCAGTTAATATTAACAAAAGGACACATTTTCTGCAAATAGACTAATATATTTCACAAGAGGAACGAAATAGAACAAAGCATCTTACTAGCATGCAATTTTTCTTAGCAAACTGAAACTACTACATTTTATTTTGATAAATGATAATGACCCTTGGAGACATTTACAAGTGTGTAATTTCTCATTTCAATATACTATTATTCCTATTACTTTCTGTGAAGCACCCATATGCTTTTAAAAAGTCTGTTAGTCTATCTTCTCATTATTCTTTTGGACACAATGTATGTAGAAATTGATTAATCTAAAATAAATCTTCTTTGTCTCCATGGTGTTGGAGATAGTTCAGGGAAACAGAGAACTTTGTTCTTTCCCTATATTGCCAAAACTAACTAATGAGAAATAGTTCCCTGTAGCACTGGATTCCATGTTTCTGGGTTGGGTCACTACACTGGCTTACTAGGAAAAATGGAAGCTATGAAGAAAAATTATGAATAAGCATAGACTACCAGTGCTTTTTGGTCATGAGCAATAGCAACTCTTGAAATTGTACAATATTTGTTAGGATGCAGCAAAATATTTAATAAGAACTATTAGTAAATCAGTCTACAGCAGTGGACTACATAGCATGTGGGGGTATAGTCTCGACATCCTGAAAGTTAGTTGTCTTGTTGAAGTTACAACTGATTTTGAAGAGCTAGAAAGCACATCACTTAAGACTCGATCTAACTAGCACTACATAGGGATCATTTCAAAAGTCAGCAAAGAACACGAACTGGGAATGAGGTTGGAGACCTTCTTCATTCTTTATTTGGATCTCCTTGTCAGATGGAGGATGACCACCATGATAATCACAAATCCTGACCATATACATAGATAGTAACCAACTTTTTACATGTGCATATTTGCTCGTGATATTACTTTATAATTTTAAAAATTCCAATAGTTAAGGAATATGCAGAGATAAAATTACTCCTATTTTCTTTCCTGGTCCCCCTGATCAAAGAAAATTGTTTGAAATACTTTCTTTTGAAATATTTTAGAGCATACATCAGTATTCTGTTATAAATAGTATAATTATGTCTGTCTTTTAAACCTTATTTTGGGTAGTAATCTTTCCATGCATTTCATTGACCTTCTAACAAATTGCTTTTAGACTATCAAATTATCTTACTCAAAAACAGAGGTGAGATGACTCTATCAACCAATATTCAGATCGTGTAAGCTTCTGAAATTGAGAACAGATCTTATTATTTTTCAACTATATTCTACTTTATATACAATCCTGGAAAAAGATGGAAAAGGTATGATGATGGAATATTGTCTCTATTACATTATTTAAACCATGGCTTAGTTGGAATTATTAGGGACATGTTGACAATATAAATTGAAATTTCTTATTAGGTCCTGTAGTATCAGCATTTCACTGAATCACAAACAAGAAAAAAGTGGCCATTCTGTGATACCACCTCTTTCTTTTACAAATTGGAATTGTGAAATGGAGTGACATAAAGAGATTTGACAATGGTTGTAAAAACTCACGTGGCTGATCTGATATCAGCACGTTTAGTTCAGATTATGTGCATTTAAATGTTGTTGCCTGAATGAGCTGACAGTGTTCAAAACCAAGCTTCTGGGCCATTGTTTCTTTGTATTACTTTGTGAAACCTGCTTGTTTACCTTTCTTATCCCTAAAGGAAAACTCCATAAATAAATTTTGCTTCTGCAGCAACTCTTAAGACTATATGAAGCATCCAGTTCCTCCCACAATAGATCTTTGATTGCAGTTGGTGAAGCTTTTCTGCAAATACTAAGAAACTGCATTTCTTCTATAGTGATTTCCTTTATACTGGTATTGACTTGTTTTAATGTTACACTTATCTCTTAGTTTTATTCCAACAGCTCCTCCCTGAACCACTGTCTAAGTAGCTCATAAACATATAAGAGAGATATAAGATGCATTTGTTTACTCATTCAACAGATTTAGTTTGCTTAAAAATGCTTATCATCTAATATTTGTCAAGCACAAAAATGGCTATTGTAAGAAATATAATCTACTTGATACCATTTTTCTTAAGATTTCCATGTGTCAGTGGCTTTTAATACTACACGAAGTAGTACTTTTTATTTAAGCAAATTCCAGCACTTACGCTATCTGCTTGGTGCATCTCTTAGCAGAGGTCACAAGGAAAAAACCTTCTAAGATCACATGAAATATTCCAAGATACCCTGAGAGGATTTAAAATTATTAAATTTTCCTCATCAGCTATGGAACCCAGGGGACATTTTTAGGTTAAGGTCCCTGTGAGCAAGGACTCTAAAAATAAGCTTGGTAAACTATTGTTCTGCTTGAAAAGATCTTGGCATTTTGTTTCTCAGAATGTTAAAAGATCTGCTCTGAAAGGCCTGGAGAGTATAAGCATCAATATTTTATTACTGTGAGTCACAGACCTTTCCTCCTGACTATATTTTTATACCATTTGAAAACAACTGACCTAAACCCTAGGAATAATGATGAATTAAGGATCCACTCTTTTTTTTAACTTACCTTTTGCTATTAGTATGCATATTTTATCCATATATAATATAACAACTGACATGTTCAGAGTAAATGTAGGCAACTTCTTTGCAGGTGATTGTCCTAAATTACAAATAACTTGGCAACAGTGTTCTTATTCTTGTCTTTTTTGGCTTTAATTTCTGAGATTCATATTTTCATTCTCTGCAACTGCTTTTGAGACTTTAAATTTTGGCAGCAAGTTTAAATTTTTTTATATTCATGAAAAGTACTAATATTCAATTATTGCTGGATGTATTTTTGTGACTTTGAAACATCAGAATTCAAACGAGAAATTTCTCATTTCAACCCCAGTTCCAAGAAACACAATTGATTATTTAAATCTATCCTAAAAGCAAGAATTGGGATAGTTTTATTTTTCCTCAGAAACTACTGTTTTTGACTCGTTGGCTCAAGCACTAATTATCAATAACAGATTTAAGGTAGTTGTAATAATGCCTGGGATAATTTGGAGGGTAAGAACCGAAGTCTCAGCCATTAACCAAAAGTCAAGATTGAGAAAAATGTGCTTCTATTATCTTCAGTTTATTATACATTAAAGTATTATAGATAATACTGAAAAGTAAAGTGTTTACTGGTGTCATTTCTACTAAGAATATAATAATTATGGAATCAAGTTTATGAAACTATATTACCTGAAACAGTTTTGGGAAAGTGCATCTATTTTAACGTAAAGTACTATAAGTGAAAACTGAAGCAGAAGAAAAAATGTCAACTTTAGCATGTCAAGATTCTTTAAGGTACAAAAAAAGAGGAACTTTGTTGCAGATGTAAGAAGAAGCTCTGAGAAGCACACACACATGAAATAAACGTATCTCTAAAACAGGGGAGCTAGACCAGGATAATGATTCTGAGGGAATGCAAGCAACATGTTGCTATTCTTTCCTTAAGTTCAATCCCTTCACAGAACTATAGAGCATGAGAAATGAGAGATCCAGCAATAAATGAAACAGATTTATTCTTTGATTTCATCTGTTGTTTAAGATGTTCAGTGTACTGATCTGCACTTCCTTTTATAGATTTATTTCTATATATTCAGGAAACATTAGAAAAAGATAAATGAAACTAAGACTTGGTTTTTGAGAAGATAAGCCAAAAGTTAAAATGATAGATATTTAATGGGATTATCAAAAGAGAAGTTCCAAATGAATAAAATCAGAAATAAAAGAGCAGACATTACACTCGATGATACAGAAATATTAAGAACTGTTAGAGACAGTTGTGAAAAATGATACACCAATCAACTGAATAACCTAAGAGATATAAATAAATTATACAAACATAGAAAAACCCAACCAAAAAATAGAACTACAGGCCAATTTTCCTAATGAACATAGATGCAAAAATCCTCAATAAAATACCAGCAAACAGAATGCAGCAAATCATCAAGATTACATACTTTGACCAACTGGGATTCATCCCAGGAATGCAGGGATGGTTCAACATATGCAAATCAATAAATGTAATACACCATATCAACAAAGTCAAAGACAAAAATCACATGATCATCTCAATAGATGCAGAAAAAGCTTTTGATAAAGTGCAATACTCATTTACAAAAGTCTCAATGCAATCTTTCTTAACAGCTGAATAGTACTCTATTGTATAAAAATACCACATCTTTTTTATCCATTCTTTGATTGATGGGCACTTGGGTTGTTTCCAAGATCTGGCTATTACAAATTGGGTTGCTATAAACATAGGTGCACAGATATCACTGTGGTATGATGTTTTCAATTCTTCTGGGAAAATGCCCAGAAGTGGGATAGACCCACATGTGTAAATACCGTATTGTCTCCCTAGTGTAAGAAATGGAAAAGTATATATGATCTAAAATTTTTAATAATAAATACTACATAAGGGTAAAAAACAGCTCGAAGAGCAGAAGTAACTGGGAAAGGAAAAGGTGGAAAGAGAAAAGGGAAAAGGAAAAGATATAAACCTGTATATATGTATATGTAAGATAACTAAAATGAACACACTGCTGAATGTATTCATTATTGAGAAAGAACAATTAATACTCATATGATTAGATCAATTTTACATTTCTATATCTGTTAATGTAAGTAACCATTTTAAAGATAACGATACGCAATATTGCAACCATTGTCAAGTTTCTATCATCCGGTTTTGTAAACCTGCAGTGTTATTGTTGTGCATTTACTCTACTCATTTGTCTGTCTCTTTTGCTTGTTGTCTTTGTTATATATGTCTTTTTTTTTCTTCGCTTAAATCAAAAAAAGTGCAATGCTCATTCGAGATTAAAAACCCTAGATAAAATCAGAATAGATGGTCTCTACCTCAATCTGATAAAGGCATCAATGATCAAACAACAGGTAACATCATGCTAAAGAGAAAAAAACTGAACACTTTCATTCTTAAAACAGAAACAAGGATGTCCACTATCATCATGTATTGGGTGATAATGCAGTGTACCCCCAAGTCCTCATATATTTTGATGGGGCTGAGTTATTGGTTTGTTATTGGTTTGTTGATTGACAATGTGAGCACTGTGCCCACCCAGGGGTGGAGCTGACATACAGCATAAGGGAAGGTGGGTCTTCCCCTTCCGCATTCTCTCTCTGGCTCGCTCGCCAGTGCGCCTTGTGGCTTGCAGCTGCCATGAACTGTAGCCCCGTCATGCCACGCTATCTTGGAGCCAACTTATGGACTGAAACTCCCGAGAAACTGTAAGAATAAACCTTTCCTTCCCTAATTTTGGGAGTCAGGTATTTTGTCTCGGCAACGAGTGAAAAGTAACTAAGACACATCACTTCTGTTCAATACATTTCTGGAAACGTTAGCCAGAACAATCAGACAAGACAGAGAAATAAAAGGAATAAGGATAGGAAAGGAAGGATATAAATTATCATTATTTGCAGATGACATGATAATCTACACAGAAGACTCCCAAAAACTCCACCAAAAAGGATACTATAGTTAATAAACAAATTCAGCACTCAAAAATTAATAGCATTCCTGTATGCAAACAACTCATTGAGAGAAAAATGAGGAAAACAACAACTTTTGCAATAACATCCAAAAAAAAAAAAAAAGAAAGAAATACTTAAAACCTGATCTAACAAAGAGTGTAAAAGATCTATACATTAAAAATTACAGTACTCTGAAAAAAGGAAATTGTAGAGGATATCTAAATGGAAAGATATCCCTTGTTCATGGATAGGAAGAATCAACTTCGTGACAATGTCCATATTCCAAAAACTGCTATGCAGATTTAATGCAATCCCAATCCAAATGCCATTAGCATACCTCACAGATCTAGAGAAAACATTCCTGAAATTCATTTGGAAGCAAAAGATTTAGAAGAGCAAAGGCAATTCTGGGCAACAAAGGCAAGGAAAGATGTTGTGTTCAATTTAGGGTCTCTGATTAAGGTAACTATAACATAAAGTAAGAATAACGTGTAGGTAGTTATTACTCAAGAGGCTTTTACCTTGAGTGTAAATATTCGGTAGTCATCAGTATTTTGATGCCTCTGAAGTTATAAGGGTAAAATGTGATTGCTAAGACAGTGTGAAATAAGTAAGGAATTGTGTAGACTGATCAAATATAGGATGGTAAAAGATGGGCTATTAGAAGGTTTTCTAGAATTAATAGCAATATGGAAATTATTATTACACTCTGTAGACTTTTTAACCATCTTGAAGATAATTAAAAATAGGGCATACAATTTATATTCTTATCTATTCAATAAAAAAATCTAGGACAAAAATAAGCCTGAATTACAAGAACTTAATATTTTGAACATTATATTATTGGTGCAGAATAAATTATGCCTCCATGATTTTAAAACAATTTCATTATTGGAAAATTTGCTGTCTAATTTGTTTTACATTTTTTTAAATTACTTTAAAATTGATGTGGCTATTACAAAAAGTTGAAGATAATTGATGTCAGGAAAGCAAAGATAGAAAAGTGCTGCTCTTTTCAATTTGCTTTTATAGTCACAACTCTAATAAAGGATGAAGTTTTATAAAGGTAAGTTCAAAATTCTCAATAAGAGGAAAGAGACCTATAAAAACAAGAGTAGAGATAGGTAGATGTCTATATATAAGAGGATCATAAAGATTATTAATTGCACTCACATGATGTTTCAGATATTTCTGTGGAGATTACAAAAATTTTATACAGGACAGGGAAGTGTTACAAGTAAAAAAAATCCAAGTGGAAAAGGAGTGAGTCATATGGGTTTGGTGCAGTTAAAAATCTCTCAGTACTAGTAGCACACATCTTCTCTCTCTTGATCCTTCTATCCATAACAACGGGCTCCTCTGTGTAATAAAGAAGGGCTCTTGTAAATACAAGAAAGTTTTAAAGAAGTAATATGTAAATAGTAGAGGCACAATAAGCATGGATTTAACATGCATGAAAGAATAAGTTCAAAAGTAAATGGAGATAAGTTCTCATTAACCAATATCATAGTGCAATGTTACGCTAGAGCAGCATTTTGGTTGTCATCAGAAAGCATCACAGCATGGCAGATACTATGGGTTACATCTACCAGCCATGTCTTCCTTTATACTTGTCAAAAGAATGCCTTCCTATTTCATGAATTTATTCATGATGGGTCAGGCTATAGCATCCAGGGTTGCCTTTTTGCCTATGCTCAAGTGTTCCTCCCTCCTCATCTTCCTAATAACTAGGACTACAGGAATCTGCCCTTGTGTCTAGCTAACCTCTGTATTTTCACTGAAACTGGGAAGATAAACTGTGACTGACTCTAGTCAGTCAGTCATCTTTGTCAGTGAGTCATCTAACATGGCCATGTAAAGCAGTGATATTCCATCTGATATAGAGAGAACTCTGCTTGTATTTGTGCCAAAGGTTTTTCTCTCTAATGAAACAGAAAGTCTCTTTTTGTCTGAGTGCTCTTTTCTTTCTTTACCAATGTTGTAATTAAGGCATTCTAGCAACCATTCTGTGTCCAAACGGAGCAACATTTTCAACAACCTATGTTTGGCAGAGCAGATAAAAAGAAAAAACAAAAACAAAACAAAAAAAAAAAAAAACTGGGAAATTGATAATAACATAAGCTTCTACTCCAGCCTCTAAAATGATTGATTTCTAGACCTCTTGCTATATGAGATAACACAAGTCTGTATTGTTTCAGCAATGCTGAGCCACCTTCTGTTACTTGAAGCTAAAACTTTACTGATATACAAAAGAAGCAAAACGCCACCTTCAAATGACTTCATAGCTATCAGCAGCCTGAACACCAGACACTTCAGAAGCAAAGCAAACAGTAGAGCTCCCCCTAAATGGTAGATGCAGCATGATAAAGAAGAGGACCTTGTTTCTCTTCATTGAAACGATCAGATCATTCCTGCTGCAAAACGTTTGAGTGTGCAAATTTTCAAAAGGAAAGTTTGGAAGCTCACTAATCTGAAAAGAAAACACACACACACACACACACACACACACACACATTATTCTTTTGGCTATTACCATAATGTGATTCATTCCCTGACTGTTGAATCTCATCAAGGAAAAGGTTATAAATAGAAGAAATTACAGCGAGACACTAATGAAAGTAGATTGTAGTTAAACTGTAAGAACACAGGAATGAATGTAGTAAAATATCTGCTGACCTAGTTATTTTTCTCTCATTGCTGGGAAAAAATACTCGACACCCAAAATGAAGGCAGGAAAGGTTTATTTAGCTCACTGTTTGTGGAGGTTTCAGTCCATAGTCAGCTGGCTACAAGGCAGGGTGTCATGGCACAGTAACAATACTTCAAAGTAGCAGCCAACAAAAGCAGCCAGAGCAAAATGGGGAAAGGGCAAGCCTCTTTTCCTCCTTTATATTGTACTCAGGCCACACACACCCCACCACCACTCTACCCCTCAACCAAACACACACCCACCCACCCTTACCTCTCCCCGCCAGCTTCCAGGGCAGGTGTAGCACTCAAGAAATTTCCTGACCTTCCTCTTGCATAGGATGAGGATATTTACAAAGAACCCTGGCTCCCTGCTGAGTCTCTTAGTAAAACTTTTAAACTTCACTTTTTTTTTTTTTTTTTTTTTTTTTTTTTTGGCACCGGGGGATCAAGCTCACAACCTCACACCTGCCAGACAGGCACTTAAGTCACTGAGACAAACTCCCAGCCCTAGTTTTTTGAGACAGGGTTGCACTATGTAATTCAGGTTAGCCTTGCGCTCACATTGTAGCCCAAGCCAGCCTCAAACTCACAACGCGCCACCTACCTCAGCCTCTGGAGTGCTGGGATTAAAGGCGTGCACCAACACGCCCAGTGGTTCTCAAATTGACACAATGTATCAACCATAACATCTGCTGCATAATAGCTACTCATTAAAATTCCTGTTAAATCTGATTAAAACCTTAGGGCTCATGTGTCTTGAAAGGTGAAAAGTTATTCTTAATTCTCAACTTGACTAGAGTAAGAGATTCCTGGAGAGGGGATTGGATTGTGAGGAGCACTATATTCGTCTGTGGATTGACTCGCTGATGGCCACATCTGAAAGTGCTATGGTGGGACCTATTTGAAAGAAATGGCCTACCCAGGGCCGTGGTATTCCTGCACTGGAGCCAGTTGATCACAGACTGAAACCTCTATTAAGTCAGATATACCATTTCCTTCTTCACGTTTGTAAGCCAATTAGTCCCAGCAACAGGAAAGCTGACTGATAAAAATAGCATACCTAACAAGTGAATCTTACCCCACCTCAAAAAAAAAAAAAAAAAAAAGCTAGCTATAATTATACCTCAGATGTTGGTAATATTTTAATTTTTTCATAAGGTTTTTTTCTTGTACACTACTTCCATTCCTTGGACAGAATTGGAGATATGTGTTCTAGTGGGCAATCCCCTGTTTGGGAAATGCAGTAGCTGTGGCAGGGGAATGGAAAGGGTCTTAGGAAGGGAAGCCAATTGATAGAGTCCCCTAGGGAGCCCTCGCTGCTGTGGGCTACAGGAGTTGAAATTCTTGAGAAAATTCTGGGACATATACAAAACACCTATTTCAAATGTAAGCATTCGGCGAGTCAATGTTTGAGGAGAGCTAAGGAGGGAGAGGAAATTTAATTTCTTGCTATTTGCAGTTTCAGGGAAAAAAAAAAAGCTCAACACACATGAAGCTACTGACAGTTATCAATCAGCCTGAAGATGTTAGGGGTGTGAACCAGGCACAGTCAGCATGTGCTACAAATATCTTTTAATTATATCCTACTCTGTCAATGTCTGCTGCTATACCTCAATTTTCTGGAAATAAGTGATACAGTTGGATGGAGACAGTGTTGGGGTGGAACAGAGATGAATGATAATGAACAGAGGCATCAGGATGTTGTTGACAAATGTACCCATGCTACAGTCTTTTGTCTTTCTTCTTTGTAGATAAAACTGTGTCTCACAGCTACAACAGATCGCATTCAACCCTTTGACAGGCACATCTTGTAGTTTAGTGTCCTCTCCCTTTTTCTGGCTTTTTTCTTTGTCTTCTGGAGATTTTGTTTACCTAAATTCTTTGTATCTAATACCCTTTTACTATCCTCTGGTTGCCATAAATTTTTTCTGAGACCTGACTTTCTCAGATATTCATCTGAGAAATTACATTGTTTCATGCCCATAAGCCTAGTAGTTAGGAGGTGGAGGCAGGAGGATCACCAAGAGGTGAGTTCAAGGCCAACCTGGACAACACGGCAAGACCTTATGTCAAAAAACAAAACAAAACAAACAAACAAATAAATATTATATTGTTTCATGACTTCTTCCTTCCTATTCAAGTCATTTTTCTCTCAATGTCTTGGCTAAGAAAAAAGTACGACATACTGTGAAATGCAAGTGCATAGAAAAATATCACATTAACTTCAAATATCTAAAAATTAGCTTGAAGCAATTAGCCTCTCTGAATTTTGAGACAGCAGTGTGACAAACCAGGAAAAAAAAATCTGGTGGCACATGAGTTGTCTCAGCACTTTTTAAAATATCTCATGAAGTCATAAGTTAGACATTCAAATCTGATTGTATCTAACCCCATATCCTCATGTATAATCATGGCCTACCCTAGAATTTCACAGTGTAAAATGCAGACTCTGGTACTCTCTGTCTAGAATAATCTGTTACAAACCATTTAGCAGATTTATTTTCTTGTGAAATATTACTGTTTACCAGCAGTGTACCTTGAGGAAAGGCTTTTAAAATGTTAATTGTTTGTGTAAAAATGATCCCTGTATTCCAATCAGCCTGAATGTGTATTTCCAAGGAGAAGCAACAAATTCTGTGCTTGAATCTTACCTAGCTAGTGTGGTGTATATAATGTTCAGTAATCTAATACTTTACTTCCCACTCTCAGGAAAGAGATAAAGGGACATGATTCAATTTTCAATACTGTCAGTGATGGGCAGTGTATTAATTAGAGTTCACTAGAGGAATTGGCTCAATATAAAATACATATGTGACTATATAAAAGATTTACTAGGTAGGCTTAAAATGGCCACTGCAGATTCAGGGGTGGAAGAATACAAAACTGGCTGTCTGCAGGCTGGACAGCCAGAGGCTCCAGTCAGATTTCAGTGGCCTAGAACTCAATGGAGAGTCCAGTGTGAGCCTGTTTAGAAAGTTAAAAGGTTTGCATGCAAGGCTGAAGTGTCTGCACTGGAGCACTGAAGGAACTTGAGACAAATATCTGAAGGCAATGGCAAAGACTGGAGCTTCTCCAAAAAAGAAATGAAAGACTTCCTTCTTTTCCTTTTTATTCCATATAGGCTAAAAGCCTCCTGGATGGTACCACCCATATCCAGGTCTTACCTACATGTCCATCATCCACAGAGGTTTACTAATCTGCTAAGTAAATCTTACTCAAATTGACATATCACTATTAACAATCATCAGCCGCCCCTTATCAACTTGACCACCAAACATATCTCTTTAAACCATACTTAACCTCCAAATAAAATAGCAAGTTTATAATTATGCCTAACATGATACAACTTTTCTGAATGCAAACAGAAACATAGGAAATTTCCTCCCCAGAACAGAAGGTGAAGTTTCTCTTTGAGTAATGCTTGCTCTTCTGCTAACATTCTATAAGTCAAACAACCAAATAAAAATTTAACACTACATATGGACTGAAATTCATTCTATTAACATTATATCATAAAGAAAGAAAACAAAGACACCTCCTTAATATTTGTGTATACATGCACAAGTCTACAAACAAAATAGGAAATATCCATGAATCTTGCGTAGTCACTTTCTCCATATTGAAACATAATCCTCAATATAAACCCACAGTTTAAAGGAGAGGTTCACTTTGGCTCACATTTTAGTTCGTGGTCAGCCATTTCCAAGGCAGGATGGCATGACAGAAAGGAAAGTGGAGGAAATGCTGCTCACTTTATGGTGTTGGAGAAGCAGAATGAGAAAGGAGGACTCTGAAAGGAAGACATATGCCACCAGGTGATACCCCAGGTACTCACCTCTTCTGACCAGACCCTGGTTCCTATTATCACATTCAGCTGTATGAGCACTAGAGGCTTTGGGGGACAGCTAGATAATAGTCACTGAGTTACTTTGACTCCATCTCCCCAATTTCTGACATCTTCCTGCTCACTTTTTCTTTCTGCTGCAGAGAAACAGAATATCAAATTTTTCCTTCTATAATATTTCTCTGTCAATTTTCTCTTTAATAATGCATTCAGAATGTATGAATAGAGCCATAGAAGAATTTTAGGAAAGTGAAACCAATTCTGTATATCGTAATGGTGAATGTACACCATTATGTATTGGTTAAAATCCATAAAATATACAGCATCAAAAATGAACGCTAGTGTAAACTATAGACTTAAGCCATCAAAAATGTACTGAGACTCTTTATTAACTGGAATAAATATGCTACAATGATGACAGATGTTAAAAATGGAAATGTAGCAAGGAGGAGGTAGTCAAGATGGTTTGTAGGAGCTCTATGGCATTTTACTTTATTTGTTCTTAAATCCCTAATTGCCTGAAAAAATTATATTAATTTTTTAAACAGTTAAATATATGTTTCTACAAGCCAGACATTTCCATTTCAGATATTCACTCATTAGAAATGCAAACATATGTCCATATAAAGTTTTGGATATTAATACTGCAGCTTCATTTCTAATTGTTATATCCCATCAACAGCCAAGTAGATTAGGTAAATTGAAGTGAATACTTACAGTGCAATACTACTCAACAGTAAAATCATGAACTTTCAGATGAATTAAAAATAATCGTAATTAGTAAAAGATACCAGAGAACACAGAAGTGGGGTTTGATTGAGAAGATGAGTAATATTTTGGTGCTGAAGAGTTTGTTTATTATCTTGATTACCATGATGGTTTCACAGACATACATGTGTGTCAAAATTTATAAAACTTCAAACTTTAGATATGGATGATTCAGTGTACATCAGTTATCTCATAAGAAATACGTGAAAAAGTTGAAGGAACATTAAACCTCTGTTTTACTTTCCTCTCTTTCATAGGGGATCCCTTAGTTTTACTTGCCTTCCCACAGGCTGAAGTACTGAGATACTTGTTGCATAAAAAAATATCATTTCACTATGTTTTCCACATTCTAGTTTTACCACAATCATAGTCACTTTCCCATCAGTGAGACACCTTACCCAATACCCACAAATTAAAGAAGAGGTTTATTTTAGCTCAGTTTTTGAAAGTTTCAGCCCTCTGTCTAAATATATGAGATTATGGAGGAGCATTCTAAATCTAAACCATAACAATCAGCTAGAAGTTTCACAACACAGAGAAGAAATTATCATTGTCTTCCAACAGTGGGAAATTACTGCACTTTCTATCCTTCGCCCTTGGGGTGCATTCCTCCACCCCATGACTACTTTATTAAGTGAAAGAAATGGTTGCCTGGAGTCTGCTGCCCTCTTCAAATCTTCAGTTTAGTATATAGCTGTTAAATTTAGAGTTCTATAGAGAAAGAGGATCTATAATTTAAGGGAAAGCTAAAAACAAAGATAGATTAAGTAAAATATAGAAGTTTTTTTTGTAGCAATGTTTCTCAGCTAAATCATCATTGTAGATCAATAAAATGCTAAGATTATAATTTGATTCTTTAGAAACCAAACTATATGAAATACTATATAAGTTATCCATTGCAGTAATTCATGCTAACTTTTTTGGAAATGACACAGAACATATCACTGTTTATCTAGGCACTTCCAATGTAGTGAAGAGAAAAATAACAGTCTTTCTATTTTGCTTTTATTGTCTTTGAAGCAATCTATTCCTGTAGAATTTACCAATAAGAAAGAATTAGAAGACTCTAACTCACTATCAAAATACATGTAACTTAATAATGGTACAATGTAGCATCTAGGAGTTTTTCTGTAGAAAGAGACCACCTGAATTAACCATATTGCTAATATCCTCTCTAAGCTTTAGAGTCCCCAACTGCACTACATTTGTTCTGAGACATGTTGAGCACAGTAGTAGGTACACAATTAGTAACAAATCTTTATATAATATTATAATTATATTTTCATAAATGTCACAGCTTTGGGCTACTGTTATCTGAAAAATATAAGTATTCCTTCCTGTGATGGTGTGCTGATTAAAGACATTGATCTGTATACCACCAATGCTGTACAGTAAACAAATACTATCATTTCACAAGAAGTCCAGATGAAATGTTAATGAAAACTGAGCAGTGTAATCATAGACAGAAAATTAATTGTGATTGTAGCACACCATTTTATGCAAGCCTGCATTTATGCAATCATGACCTCATTTTATCAAAGTTGTGAGAATCATTACACATCTGGGGAAACACACTCATCTGTTAAGAGACTTGCTACGTAATCTATTGAACAGAAATATAATAAATGGATGTTGCTTTAAACTACTGAGTTTGTTGTAACTTGTTATGCAACAGTGGGAAACTAATACAATATCTAAAAACAAATTATTATAATACATACCAGCAACACATAGTAAGAGAATGTGCAATTAAGAAAAATTTTAGTTTATAATAGAATCCAAAAACAAATAGTTGAAATAAAATGTCTAGAAGCATTACAAGACCTCTAAAAACTAATGATAACAGCAAAGCATTGCTGAGAAAACTACAAACTAAACAGATGAATATAAATATATATTCATATTATTCATGAATTGAAAGAATTATTATTAAAGGATCAAGACCCTAAAATTAGCATACAGTTCCAGTGTGACCCTAACTGAACTCTCAACAAAGTTCTTGCAGATTTTCACCCATTTACTATAAAATTTACATTCTTAATTAAAAAGAATAGCCAGAACAATAATGAAAAAAACTTGTCAAAGAATTCCTACTAACTGATTTTGTACTCAAAGTTATTATTTATAATAACATAATTCGGCATACATACAAAACAACTCAATAAGAAGATGGAAGGATTCAGAGACAGTTAATTTTCAATAAAGATCCCTGCCAGGTGTGGTGGCAGATGCCTGTAATCCCAGCACATGGGAGGCTCTGGCAGAAGGATTGTCATGAGTTCGAGACCAGCCTAGACTACATAGTGAATTCAAGGCCAGCCTGACCTATATAATGAGACCCTACCTGAAAAAAAAAATCTAAATGATCCCAAGATAATTCAATAGAACAGGATAGTCTTCACAAAGCTAATTCAGGATAAACTGGGCCAAATAGGATTACAACATATCTTCACTGTTAATTCACAAAGGTTAATTTGAAATGGATTGTAGATGTAAAGATGAAAGTTACAGCTATTATGCAAAAAGAATATTTTTGCTACCTAAAAAGAGCAAAAATTTTTCAGTGGGGACACCAAAGCACCAACCATAAAATAAGAGAATGAAACTGGGCATGATGGTGCATGCCTTTAATCCCAGCACTCAGGAGGCTGAGGCAGGAGGATCATTGTGAGCTCGAGATCAGCCTGGGCTGCAAAGTGAGTTCAAGGCCAGTCTGAACTGCATAGTGAGACCCTGTCTCAAAAAATAAGGCTGGGGATTTAGCTCAGTGGTCTAAGCACCTGCCTGGCAGGTGTGAGGTTGTGAGTTTGATCCCCAGTACCAAAAAAAAAAAAAAAAAGAGAGAGAGAGAGAATGAAAAACAGTGCATACTGGGAGATGCATTCTCAGTGCATGTATTTAATGAAAGGATTGTATTCAGAATATGTAAGGGATTTCTACAAATCAAGGTTTAGAAAGGCAAAGAACTCAGTTGCAAGTATAGGCATATAAGCTTTACTAAAGAGAATACATGAGTGCTTAATAACATAAAAATGTATTCAATACCACCAGTCCTCAATGAACATCAAATTAAAACCAAAACGAGATACTATATAACATTCGATGAAATAGCTAAAAATAACTTGAAAGTCTACAACAAATTTTGATGAGTATATCAACACCTGAAACTTTTATTACTGACACATATATTAAATAGTACAAATATTTCAAAAAATATTGTGGCAATTTCTTGTAAAACTTTCATTTATCAATTATCTTGCTGATATCGTGCATGGGTATTTAGACAAAAAATGGAATATATGTCTATTAAAAGATATTTTCAAACTTTACTCAAACTAGAATTGTAAAAGTGTACAATTGTGACAATAATTAAACATACTGCTACATCTTCTATTGAATACAGTACTTAACAATGAACAAAACTGAATAAAAAGTAAGTGTATAAAACTTCACTGATGAATCAACAAAACATTTTGTTCAATAAAATCAGCCATATAAAAAGCTCATATTTTTATTATTTCATTATATGAAGTTCAAATAATGTAAAATCATGTATTATTAGAAGAATAATTACAATGGTTGCATATAGGAGCATTAACTGGAAAAGGACACTGGGGTAATTTCTGGAGTGATGGAAACGAAAATACTGTTTCTTAGTATGATGTTTAGATGGTTACATTCATTTCTAAATCTTGTCAAATTGAAACTTTAAACCTGTGGAATTTAGAGCATGGTGCTCATATTTTAATTAAAAACTTGATGCCACTAGGGATTTTCTAGGCATGCTGAATGACTTGCATCATTTTAATTAGTTTTCGCATGTTATTTATAAAATATTTTTGACTTATTTTAAAATTAAACACTAAAAATCTTTTTCAGAGTGCTATTAATCATAAATTTGTTTTAAAAGTGAACTTGAAGATGACCGGCTATCTCTTTGTAAGTCATATGCAATAAGGCAATAAGAACAGCTTTAATTAGTCCCAATATCAGCTTGTCCAGACAAGTTAGCTCAGTCATTTGAATATGGCAGAATAATCTCATTTATTGCCTTATTATAATTAGTTAGGGCATCTGAGCCAATATGCACAAGTCTCATTTACCCAGATTCAACTGCCATATAAATCTTAAATCTCAACTTAATTTCAAGGAGAAATTATTAATATTGATACCTAACATAGCGATCAACCATTTACAAAGTTCTTCTGCACCTGTTATTTCATTTAGTGTTCACAACTCCATGGTTATGAACTTTGACTTCCATTGAACTAATGTGAAAATAGAAGATCATTTAATGTAGGGGATGTGTCTAAAAGAATGGTAAGCTATCACGTTTCAGAGTCAGAACTTAAATTCAGACCTTATGTTTCTGTGTGTTGTGCTCTATCCAACATGTCAGATGTAACAAGAGAATTAAACCAAGGTTATTTTTTGACATATTCATCAAAGCCAGTAGTGAAAGGAGGAAAAGTAAGTGTCACATCTGAAATTACTGCAATACCAAAATATTTTAGAAAAACAGGATTTTCATAACTTCAATAGAAAAAAGACAAATGAGATAACTGTTTAAATGCGAGCTGTATAATGACTGCATTAAACAGAAGGTGATGATGGAGAAAATGCACACTGTAGTCAGGTTCACCTGAAGTGCGGTCAGTCCCCATTGCTTTGCGCCATTTATAGCCTCTGCCTACCCTATCCAACCATATTTTCAGGATAGGTATCAAAATAAGATGAGTGCAAGTGACAGATTCTTCAGTGGAACCCAGTTTCTTTCTTGTAGAGATCAAAAAAGTGCCAAATTAATGATAGAGCAGAAAATGTCTAAAGAGGCTTAAAGCAGTTGTGAAAAAAAAAAAAAAGATAATTTAACGGTGTCAGCAGAAAAGTGTATTTAGGAATTTCACCAAAATATAGATCTAGGTTTTTTGGAAGATGTACATGGAACTGGAAGTATTACTTGACCAATGGAAAATAAAAATGTAAAATTGACATTTTTATTTCAATTTGAATCTTTGAAAGCTTCATTGACAGGTACAATTCCCAGGTTCCTCAGGGTTAGATCATGACAGCCTTCTTTTCAATATCTTCTGCCAACTAACAGCTCAAAATCACAACTCAGTTGAAGACACCACCTGTTATATGCCTTAGACTGCGCTGAGATCTTTCCTTAGAGAGCCCTGAGCTCATTCGGTGAAGCACAGCATGTGATTTCATTTAGAGCTAATGAAAGTTAGCTCTATCTAACTTTTCACAAATTCAATGATATCATTCATTGCTTCTCTTTAGGCAAGTGGGATTTATATGGTTTGTCCACATTTAATGCCCTAATATCTTGCTTTCATTTCTAATATTTAATAAGAAATCAGTGATAGAATTAAACATATTGCAAGATATCATGAAGTTTATTTCCTTTCTATGGCTTTGTGAAACCTAGACCTCTTTTATTTCAGAGAATTGCAAATTTAGAGGCCTACAAAGGCCAGGAAGAATATAAATACGAGAAATTGAATTTGATATAACAAAATGGAACAGAATGTAGACTCTGACCTTAAGAAATAAAAATTAACATGAAGGAAATTATATAATCCACATGAACAATTCTATGGGTGAAAATTGTTCTAAAGCTTTGCCACTTTTTGAAACTGATTTTACCTGCCTCTTCCACATTACACACTAGTAAAAAATGAAAATATAACTTAAGTGAATGCCAAATTCATTTATAAGCCCTAGTATAATGCTTCAAAAAAGTATACAAACATAGTCTTTGGATGAATTATGCACTTATCATTGTGACCTCAAAAAGGGAAGAGAAAATGCATGTCAGAGGAGAATAAAGGCTCACATTGATTTAAGACAAAGAAACAAATTTCAGGAATCATAGTAGATTATAGTAAATAAGTAAAATGGGCACCTACTCTAAAGCTGATTGTTTAGGATTGGTCAAGATGACAGGTGTAAATTAAATGATTCAATTAATTAAGGTAGATGTATTAAAAATAAAAAAAGGCAGGAAAGCCAGTAGAAACGCAAGGCAAACTGACAATTATGGTGTTTTATTTTTTTGTCTTTTTAAAAATCTTGATTCTTGGTTTAAGACTAAGAGGAGGCACATTCAAACAATCAAAGTACAAACTAAACTGGCAAATGGGATTATGTCTATATATCAC
>RJWM01029686.1:0-24369 GCA_004363535.1 Dasyprocta punctata | reverse complement strand
GTTTACTCAGCTGGCTCTGCCCCAGGACTCGGCTGACATTACTGGGTTTGTTCTCTGGTGACCGGAAAGAGAGCTAATGAGGATGGCAAGGTCCTATAAAGAAGGAAGACTCGCAGAACTCACGCAGTATGATTTTCATCTAATTTTTTACAGTGCGATACAAGTCAGCAGGCCAGCTCAGTTTCACTTGATAGCAGGAGCTGTGAGGTCCACTTTGCGGGCAATATACATGCAAAGAGAAGCTAAGCAACAGGTTTGCAAATTGCTGCATTTTATTAACTGGTAACTTTTTTCTTTTTATTTCTTTCCTTTGTCATTTCTCTTAGGTCCTCTCTCTATCCTTCTTCTCCGTAGGCAAAGCTCAATGTCTATTGTGTACCTTTCCAGGAATTTCTATAATCTCATAGTAGCAGGAGAAAGAACATGTTATTTTATAAACTATGATAATATTGAAAAGCTTGCTTTAATTTTTAGCTTATCCCATCATTCTAATGTAAAATTATCCATGACTACCTAATGCATTATACTATATATTATATATTAGGTATAATTTGCATAATACATTATATATATAATATAATACATTATAAAATCATCCTTGACATGCTTGTTTTAGTCACATTCTTGCCCCTGGGACAAAATATCTGACACTCACAATTTAAAGAAGAGGTTGGTTTGGGCTCATGGATTTTGAAGTTTTCAGTTCAGAACTGGCTCAAAACAGATATAAAGAGTCAAAGGCTCTGGGCAGAAGAAGTCTGTCCATGGCAAGCAGGAAGCAGAGGAGGGAGGTAGGAGCGGGTGAGGGCGATATACCTTTCCTGGTCACGCCCTGAGGTCTGGCCTCTAATCAGGCCCCGCCTCTTAACAGCAGGAGCGCCACAGCACCCCCATACTCCAATCACCTTCCACAAGCCCCATCTCTGATCATGTGAGAGACGTGAGGATCACTTTTTATTTTAAGTTATAAGCGTGCTCATGTTTATCCGTGAGCTACACAAAAATTAATTTTTGTCAACAATCAGCGAATTACTTAGATTTAGATTAGATACATCCTGAAAAAAAAACAAGACTTCTAGAAAAAGTTCCTCCACTAATGTAGTATTCTTTTTGGCTTTAAATGTTGAAAATATAATTTAATCCAGTTGAAACAAAAACAAGCCTCTAGGACTTTATTGACGTGTATCAAATCTTGTGATCAGCATGGGCAGATTCTGAGTCCAGTGTCATCACACAGTGCTCTATCTCATTTCTCTGTTTCCCACCTCGTCTTCATCTGTTTCTGTCTCCACCATTATCTCACTATCTTTTAATTTTTCATGTTGTAGCCTGACATCGTTTCCCTTAACCTATTCTATCGTAGACAGACTTTCAAGGAGAAAGGACTACTGGACTTCTTGGGTGATATGCCTGCACTTTAGAGCAAACATTGCGCTCAGTGGAGGAGGAGTGGGAAGGATGCCTTGACTGATAATCCAGTCGGATGCACATGGTATGGTTAGACAGATCCTATATTAAACAAAGTGCTGGAGAAAGTCAGATGTCTAGTATAGTGCTCTCTAGAAATATACAAAGCGAAGATCATATGCACGTTTCCAAAATCACAGGGAGAGTTCCCAATTATCTCCCTGGTAAAATTACATAAGACTGGCATTAGATACTTATTATCAGCAGGCCAGTGTTATTTGAATATACTGCATTATGTATACTCATTCATCAATTGACAGATATCTGGGTTTTTTTTAAAGCTAATGTTTTAATGTCACTAAGAAAGGTAGAAGTAGGATTTGGAAATTGGTACATGAGTGAAAGCTTTTGGGTCATGGTTATACAACAAAGGCATCTCAGAGGTTGGAACTCCTAGAATATTTCAGAATGGAGCATTTCACATCAACAGGAGTGGATATGAATAATAAGAGTGATTCTTTAGGGTAATCAGTTAAGGTTTACAGACCATCAGTACAGGAGAAGCTGGGAAGGCAAAACAATCAATCACAAGAATCCAACTCAATGTCTCCATTAATTAAGCTGCTTTAGAATTCCTTCTTCCACAAGCTGGGCTCACAGACACTCTCAAGTCCTGGGCAAAAGCAGGGAGCACGCAACTCCTGTCTTGCACCATCCATCAGTAGAACAACCAAACACAAAGCTTCTATGACAGGAAATGAAACATTCTGATCTATTTCACAACTCCAGGATCACCAAACATTCGCTTCTTCTGCATTTCCTTTCTCTTTTTTTTTTAATCTTCTGTATTTCTGATATACCTCATTTTATTTCTTTTACCGTTATTCCTTCATAAAATCACTTCTTAAAAAATATTAATCTACTACCTCCTTCTATATTGCATGGTCCTTTTGCCTTTTACAAGTTTAATCAGAGAAAGTACAAAAGAAAGTACAGGATCAAGCCACAAGGAAATTAAACGTAATTCGTCACCCTTCTGACCAACAGGTTGTGAAGAATTAATCCAATGCCTGTTAAACCTGATGAGACAAGATTAGAGTTCGGGGAATTTTCGAGTATTGGGATGGGAGGATTGAAAACAAGTAAATTAAAAAGTGCCAGCAAAATTTGAAGTGTTGGAAACCTGTCTAAATATTTTTAGTTGGAAAATGAAAAGAAAGGGGCAAATTAAAAAGAAATTTCACATAGAGTCTCAATAGGGCATGCAGGTAGGTTAGCGTGGTAGGAAAGACTAAAACAGTCAAAATAACTCAGAGATTTGGACCTTCAAGACCTCATCAACAAGGATTAAAAAAATCAGGACGGAAAGTTGATTTTAGGGAGAGTAATGCTGAGTTTGAGATGGTTGTCACATTTAAGCAGAAATGTTCAAAGTGATGGCAGAAATGTTTGAAGTAAAGAAAAGAGCCAAAGCTAGAGGGTCAAACAATGTGTCAGTATCATCTATGGATAAAGACACATGGCCATTCACTGTCTGCCCCAGTTCTCTCACATCTATTCTTTGTCTTACAGTTTTGTGTCATTTACACAACAAATTCACCAGGCTGCTTTTGGAATGGAGGAGAAAAGACCAGTGTGGAGGAGACCCTGAAAACTGCTGAATGCTTCCTGTGAGTAATTCTTAGTCACATAGAATAAAGAGCAAAATTGGCTAATCTTATCTTAAGGCTGGATAAACAGATGTTTCAACACAGCCTGGTCAGCTACGTCATCACTGTACTAGCAGTAGGGTTTGTGGGGCACCTGCATTCATCAGTGAAGTCAACCCTCACCCGGGAGAGTATCAGTGGGATACGATCACAGGACACACCTGAGCACCAACCTACTTACTTCCTCCACCGGGGGAAAAAGACACCTCTCATCTGGCATGGAGGAAACTCTTCTTCACAACCCCTGTCTTCTGGGGCTCTCCAGTGCAGGGACAGAGCCCTAGATAAATATTCATGATCATGTGCAATGGGTGTTATTGCCATTGGCCACCATCTCCCGCTAACAGAGGGCATTTGGAAGAAAAATAAGTTATTCTTTAACAAATAAAGCTGGAAATGACCCAGACTTCAGAGGAAAGCATAAGCATGAATATTTATGTCACACATTATCATTTAAAAACAGTTTTTCTCGCCCAAGTTTTGTAATTGGGCTATATAAATGTATGCCAGCTTAGAACTAGACAATCATACTGGCTGCCAGAAGTATGGCAGCTAACAATTTAATAAAGTTCAAGGACTGGAATAGTGATGCCAAATCCTCTGTGTCCTGTGCCTGTGAAATCAATTTTCTAATTCTCTCTATAACAAAACTCCTTGCTGATCCTTAATGAGACTACCTTTTGACCTGGAGGCTCTGAAAGCACTTTTAAGGGAACAAAAAGTCACATCTAGCAGTAAACAGCCTTTATAGGGGAGTGAATGATGAAATAAAGGTATGTATTTTATGACTGCAAAGGTATGTATTTTATGACCCCATTTTGGAACCAGAAATAGTTTTTCAATGGAAAAGAAAACATACAGAGAGAGAGAGAGAGAGAGAGAGAGAGAGAGAGCTTTGTTAGAGAAGAATTCAAAATTAATGAAGTGATCTATTTCATTAAATTGTGAGGATTATAATTAATTTCAGAATCCATGTGTATAGGAAGGGGCCGTGACAGAGATCCGAGAGAATGAGAACTGTCCCAGGGCAGTTTCTGTAGACTGTGTAAAGGTTACATCTCAACACTCTACCTCCACCACAGAGAACCCAGTGGTTTCAGCAGATCAGATGTCTATCCATGCCTCCAGAGGAAAGATGGTCTTCTAACCCTCACAAAGAAAGTACAATAAAAAAATTATCAGCAGTGAACATATATGGTCAAATTCACCTGGGTTAAGAACACAAAACATTGCCTTTATTAACAAACCATAAATTTAATGGCCAGTTTTTATAGCAAAATCCTCAGGGATATAAATAAGTACATAGCTTTTACTTTTCTAAATCACTTCATAAAATGTTTGTTGATCATAACAATGGCCAGCATTCTTTATGCAAATGATACAACCCTCAGACTTGCTCAGGATTCTAGCGAATAACAATCTTCCCCCTTCCCTCAGATCTACTTCTTAAAGAATATGTTCTCCCCCAAATTCCAGAAACCCTACTCACGTACCACTAGTGTCAGCCCAGTGAACTGATCATGGACAGACACTTTTTCTATATTTGATTAAACATCTTTCCAGGGAACCTGCAAGAGATTACTACAGAAATTGAACTGGTTGGTCAAAGACATGTAGACTTAAGACTGTCATTTTGGGGCAAGTGTGGCAATCTAGTCTTCAGAGAGAATAAAGTAGATAAGAGCTGTACAATTCCATCATGAGTGTTCATCTTGAAGTTAATTCTCTCTGTCTCTCTCTGACTCTCTGTCGCTGTCTCTCTGTCTCTCTCACAATCCTTCTATTGATGCCTCTATGCATTTATGTCTGTTGCAAAATCTCAAAGTTAAACAAAAAAATATATATAACATTATGCCACTTTGATTCACTGTTGACTTTATTGCTCATTGTAAAATTCCCCTTGAAATAAATTTGTGGGTTAGGTCATAGTTCATATATCAGTCAGCTTTCCTACTGTTAGAATAAAGTATTCAACACCCACAACTTGCAGGAGGAGAGATTTGATGTGGCTCATGTTTCAGTGCATGGTCAGTTGGTGTCAAGGGAGGAACATTATGGCAGCAGGGTATAGTGAAGCAAAGCTGCTGGGTCTCCTGGGAAGCCAGCACTGAGAGGGAGGCAGCAGGCCGGAGGCTCACAGGACAGCGAGCTCAGAATCACTGCTGGTGGACAGGGGTGGAAGCTGACCCAGCAAAGAAAGTTGGACCATGAGACAAGTTACCTTGACGACAGAGTCAGCTCTGAAACCCAGATGGCCCTTAAAAATTGTCTCAGATTGCCTCAGATCGGGGCTACTTTATATCTCTCACTGATTGGTAGTCCGGCTGCCTTGGTAAGCTGGAGTGATCTGGTGCAGACAGCAATCCTCTGAGATATCTGACAGCAGAAGGCTGAAAACAGAACGTGCTTCCAGCAGCTGATGCACCAGGTCCTTCAGTCCTGGCAGCTTGTGTCACCAGTTTTCTCTCCGGTGGTTAAAGTAGCACCCCAAGTCAAAGCCTCTAAGTCAATTCCCATTCATGCTTCCTGGACTTAATTCAGCTGGAAGAACCCCATGAAAGCATCATCCCTGAAAAAATAAGAAGAGAATTAATTAAATGAAAGGGTTTGTCCTCAACCTTGTTGCAAAGAAATTATTTGTTGTAATGAAGAATGAAGACTGAGGATCCCATAACTGAAACACATTTGGAGGTCAACAATATCTCCTCCTGCGGATTTAAGAACATGATCATAATGCAATATTACAAGAAGAGATTTCACGTACAATATAATGCAATTTATGTACATTATTATATATGTATAATTTTGTGAATTCAGTATCTATGTAAACTAACAAAAGAAAGTCAGTGTAAAAGCAAAATTTTTGTGTGTATTTGCTCGTTTAATTTTAAGTGTAAGATGAAGTATTTGTTCACACCTATGAATGCTCATAAGGTGAGATCTGTTTCTATCAGTGAAAGCTCACAACTTGAATGTTTATAAATCAGGGACTTTCTGTATCTTTCAAAGGTTTGTTTTCACTTTCACTTTAGGTTATAATCTATGACAAATTAATTTTATATAAGAAAGAGGTAGAAGTAATTATATTATTATATTTTTATATGAATAGACAATTGAAGTAATGACATTTATTTAAGATTTACCTTGTCTTCATTGTACTACAGTGGCATTATGGTACATATAATTTGGGAAGTAGTACAATGTGTATCTGTTAATATAGATGTCTGTAAAGGAAACAAGAAGTCAGTACAAATCAGTTATAAGACAGAGTTACTAAAAGCATGAATAAGTTTTAAAGGAATATCAAACTTCATCAGTTGGATTGTGGGTGCCAAATAATAACCACTGTTTGTACAGTCATTAAATTATTTTAACACTATTTTAATGTCCAGAAGTGGGAAATTCAGCCTATAATAACAAAAAGAACAAAATATTGAATATATAAAAACCTGACCATATCATTGGACTGTGAGAATATGGGTGATAACAGACAAAGTAACAAAATTGGCTCTTTTGGGCACTACTTAGTACTTCTGTGCCAATAAACTAAGGCAAACAGAGGAGTTTATTTGGGTATATCTGTGAGATAGTCTTGACCCAATTCTAGAAATAAAGAATTATAAGATCATTGCATTTTGGGAAACAGAAATTTGGGTGAATATCTGTAACATAAAAACTGATAGCATATTTCAATGTCAGAAAAACTGATTGAAATGTTGGTCTCTCATACATATAAAACTAATCTGCACCATTGGGGAATAAAGAAGTAATAAAATAACATGTCTGTCAAAGTGTCTAAAAATGAAACTAAGTTGCATATTTTGTTTCCTTTTTTACTTTGAATGTGTCAATATGATAATTCAGTATACTTCATGAATGATAAATGTTACTAAGTTACAATAACTATCAATTTGACTAAGTTGATTTTGAATGATAGGTAATGCAGAGCCTTCTAAAACACACAACACAAATGTTTTTAAGCAATGCAAATTAAACCCTATCTCTTTAATCTAAAATGATGTTTTAGAAATGTCAAAACATCATTGAAATTGGAATTTTGTTGCTTTTCTTGTTAAGGAGATGGCTTATTACATCGGTGGACTTCTGACTAGGATGCAACACGCCCATTTTGAATCTAAGCTTTACAATATTACTCTACTGTAGGATAAATATTTTGAAAAAAGCAATAGCTGATTAACCGATGTTGAAGAAGGAATCATTTCCCAGAATGAGGACCTATTAAAGATTTTTTTTTAACAACTTGTACAAGTAAAGTTATGACTTCAACTCAGCTATAGCTCACTAAGTATACAAACCTTTTACTCTACACAAAAACCAGCTTGGCAGGTAGTTTGGGAGGACTTGGCAACTGCGGCTCTTGCAGTCCTTTTACTTTCCTGTTCCCCTAGGGCATCACATGTATACAATGCTCTATTTTTCTTCTCTGTGTCACAGTTCACTGCTGTAGCCTGGTGTTGCAAAGGATGGAAAGATTACTCAATGTCCAACTCAAATTTCAAGAAAGCCTAAAGGGACTGCCCTTAACCGAGACCCTCCAGTGTTAGAGTCTCATAAAGACAGCCCAAATGTGAAACATCTGTAGCTTTTTATTGATAGAACCAGGAAGGACAGGGGAAGGTCAGGGTGGACTGTTACATGATTGACCTTAGGGCCAATCTGAGTAATAAATTTGAGTAGGGGGAGGATGAGGATCAGGGCATCCACTCCTTAAGGCAATGTGTTTTGGTCCTACTTGGACTTGCGGTCCTGTAGGCCATCTTTTCATCTCTACTCATGCATTGCAGGAGATTTTGAGCCTATGGCTCCAAAAGTTCCTTACCTCTGCAAATTCATCTATACATACTTCTGGCCAATACCCCCAAACCTGTGAATTTCACTGCTGCCTAAACAGTTTTTTTACTCAGTCTTTCTCTGTGACTATAGATCTCCTCTGTATTCTCTCATTTTCTTTACTCTACCAAGTATGGCCCCATTCCTTGGAGAAGTTGTTTCTCAAGAGCAGGACAGGTTCATGGACATGCAATCTTTACAGTTGCATAGAACTCTTGCTAGGGATTCGATACCTGGTCTACTGTTACAAAATTCTTCAGAATTTTTTCTTTGACCCTGTTCAATAAATGATGACTAAGGGAACATTCTAGCACGCACATGACCAGAGGAAGTATGTGCAATATACATTTCATGCTTCTTTGCCACAAACTCAAATATAGTTTGTAATGCCCCTGGAACAGAGTTCCTGTGGCCCCATGACACATGGGAGTTCAACATCACACAAAGTGGGTGAAAGGCAAGAGTGTTAGGTTTGTGCCTGAGTCTGGACCCTGACAGCCCCAAGAAGCTGCATGTTCTGCTGGAACCAGAAGAAAATATCCGAGGAGCCCTGCCATGTTTTCTTTCTCATCTTACATCCTTGTATCAGTCTGTTGTATTAAACTGGATATGCCAAAAGCAGACAAAAGGACAAAGCAAACCATATTTCCTTTTTTTAGTCCCTCTTAGCTCATCAGTAAATTGAAGGCAGAGTGTTAGTAGCATACATATATAAAGTGTAGGATAAGGCCAGGGATATAGCTGAGCAGCACAGCGCCTGCCTGGAAAGCATGAGGTTGTGAGTTAAATTCGCAGTACCCCGCAAAAAAAAAATGTTGAATAAAAACTGGTTGAACTGGTTTGCATACCATTTCTACTGTTCAGGTCAGAATTAAATACACGTTTGTAGAAGAGCCACAAAATAAAAACTACAATTTTAGTGATCTCATCTATGTTTTGCATTTAAAACTATCATCACACAATAACAACATGAAGGATAAACTTAATTCCTTATAATTAAAAATTTCATATTTTCATTACTGGAAGGACATTGAATAGTGAGTAAAAATAATATGACAAACTGAGGTGACCATGGAAGAAAGAAAAAAAAACTGTGTATGTTAGGATCTTTAATCACACTTTTCTTTTCTCTTTTGTTGAAAAAGGGTTACTGCATTTTCATTTTGCACTGAGCCCTATAAATTATACAGCTAGTTCCGCTGAAGGCTTTTAGTTGGAACTGAGTGCTTTTTTTTCTTTCATGTGCTGCTGGAGATCAAACCCAGGTCTTGTGCATGATAGGCAAATACTCTAGCAACTGAGCTATATCTCCAGCCCTGTGTACCTCATTCTTATTAAGCATGGTGACAAGCATTACATCAGGACTGGTAATATTCCTGATTTATGGAAAAGGAAGGCTCTCTGAAAATCACTGAAGGTTTTCTATGCATTTGTCTAGAACTTTTAAGTAAAACTCATTCTTTATCAAACAAGAACGACCACCACATAAATATATATCTATATATTTTAAATGTGTATCTATATATAACATATATACATTTAAAAATCTGCTTCTTTAATGGTATTGCTTTATTTATCAGAAGGATTGCATTTTTTAACTAGTCTTTTCTGAAAGTAGGTAATGCATTAGCTGTTCTATGGTTTACACAGGTTTTGACTGATCATCATAAAAATCATGGTGGCCATGTGCTTTCTGGGATGGATTAGAAAACTGACTATCATTTCAGTAACTGATAAATGTGTTGTAAGTGCCCAACAACTAACTTTTTTTTCTTTTTTTCTTTTAAAGATAGTAAAATCCAACAAGACATAACAGAACAAAGTCAATCAAAACAAAGCAGTAGAACTGGTACAGAACTTCAAAGAAAGATACTAGGAAAACAATAGCTACCATAGTATATCTTGTTATTTTCAGAATAGTTGACCATTTCATCAGGTATAGTAAAATCAAACCAAAAACAAAACAGAATAAAACTAATAAAAACAGAATATGAAATAAAGCAAAAAAAATCAGAATAAAGCAAAACAGTGAGAAAAACATTGGGCCTCAAAGACAAGACAGAAGAGAATCCCCCATATTTGCTACATTGCATACTGTCATCCTCCCAAGAGATGCTCAGGCTGCCGGCTCCAGGCCTGCAAAATCAACCAACCAATACAAGCATTTAGTTGCTTTATGTACTGTAGTTGCTATCAAGTTAGCCAGTCGTCTGAACCAGCAGGTTGCTTATGGGGGCAGTGGGGGCGGGGGGGGGTAATGTCCTTGATTCTTAGCCTGCATGCTGGTTGGCCTATGGGAGGCACATCTGTTTCTCTTCCTGGGGTCTGCGCCAGTCACGCTCACTCACCAGGAAGGCAGGCTAGTTGTCCTCTGGTTGGAGACTCTCTGACCCAAAGTGGCAGGTTCTCAGGAGATACATCTCTTTCTCTTCCTGGAGTCTGTGCCAGTCGCACGCACTCACCAGGAGGGTGGGCTAGTTGTCTTGTGGTTGGAACCTCCCTGACCCAAGGTGGCGGGTTCTTGGGAGGAACATCTCTTTCTCCCCAACAACTAACTTGATAGCTATTTCTTGCTCTTGTTTGTGGCCACTTTGTAAATAAAGAGCTATTTGATTTTAGGTTATGTTTTCTTACAGCTTCAACAATGCTTTTCTTATAGTTTCTACCATGATGTATGATGTCTTCTTACAGTTTCAACTCTGATGTTCACCTTCATGATGGAAAATTTGTTAGCATATATTTAGTCAGTTTTGAGAGTTCAATATGTAGTTTTCCTTTTCTTGGTCCTAAAATTTAGTTATAAAGAGAATACAAATACAAAGGAAGCAGATGTCTTAGTTACTTTTCGCTCGTTGCCGAGACAAAATACCTGACACTCAAAATTAGGGAAGGAAAGGTTTATTCTTACAGTTTCTTGGGAGTTTCAGTCCATACTTAAGGTGGCTCCAAGATAGCATGGCATGGTGGGCCTGCTGTTTATGGTGGCTGCAAGCTGCAAGGCACGCTGGCGAGAGAGAGAAGGAGACAGAAGCACAGAAGAGGAAGACCAACCTTCCCTTACGCTGTATGTCAGCTCCACCCCTGGGCGGGCACAGCGCTCACATTGTCAATCAACAAACCAATAACAAACCAATAACTCAGTCCCATTAAAATTATATGAGGACTTGGGGGTACACTGCATTATCACCCAATACAGCAGACAAGAAAAAAAAGGTTCTAATTATGCATGAAAATTCATTTCTACTCATGTTCTTGCTTCAATAACTACTATAAAAGATACTTAATACTATTTCATTATTTTCAATCAGCCATCTCCTCTAGAATCCCAAAGATTAGGTCTTCCCTATAAGATTATCCTATGAATATAGAGAAAAATGTCTAGATGTTACTCATCTCCAAGAACTTTATTTGCCTTCAGTCAGTAAAAGATTTTAATTTAAAAATGAAATAATATAGAAAAATGTAAAAGAATTCTCTATAATCCCTATGGTAAGGGCAGTCGTGTGGAATAATTATCCCTCAGTGTATTAAATATGTTTTTCCATCATTTGAATGTAAAATACAACTGGTGATGGTAGCAATAGAAAATTATTCAATTTTTAGGTCACAAATTCAATATGAACAGGCTTTGCTTCTGAAATTATATTCTCATTATACTTTTTTTTTGCTTTTTTAAACCATATTTTATGTTTATGTCTCCCTACTGCATAAGAGAAGTAGCTTTTAAGAGGATGAATATATTTGAAGTCATTTAAATGGCCAGTTTTGATTAAAATAATATTAGAGTTTGACAAATAACAATTATTACATTTGTAAGAATTTGCAAGCCCCTTTCTAACTAAAATATTTCTTAACATGTTTTGATTACAATACATTTTTATTCAAAAGAAGAGACCGTGAGATTGTAAATCAAAAAGGAAGCCTGGATATTACTCCTCTTATTGAAATAGTGGTACTGTTTTGTTATAATTGTCCCTGATTGCAGTTGTCATCTAATTCCATTGGATTTCAAGAATGTTGGTTTATTTTACCTTTGTAAAGATTTTGTCGCCTCAAAACACGACTGATGAAGGTTATTTTCCAGGTTAATAACTCTTATTAAAAAGTGCGTGTATCTTATAAAAGTATTCTTAGGGCAGGGATTTAAAGCATTGTTCTACTCGGTGTTCATGTTGGGAAACTATTCATATTCTGAACTAAGTGGTCAGAAACAACGTTTTCAGACAACTCCAGTATGAAGACTATTCCACCGTCTTACAGCAACAACAAAACTGTAAAAGTGGGTTCTGAATACCGCCTATGCTAACATGTTTTTCAAAAACCATTATTTCATTAGATCCTCACACTAACCAGTCCTGTGACATAAAAAAGAAATCCTCAGATTAACCCCGATATCACCACCACCTCGCTTCTCACGCCCGCCCAGTGTCTAAACCCCTGACACTCTGAACAAGTCGGAATTATCTCAGTATGCTTTTTTAAGTTTAAAAAGGTCCAAGCAAAATTAATAAATAAATAAAGCCCAAGCAGGAGGGAGAGTAGGGATCCTTCAGCTCCTTTAATAGCTAAAAGTCGTGCTTTTTCCTAGAAGCGGAACAAATGCTTAACAAGAAATCCTAGAAGGCTCTGCGCTCCTTTACCTGCTCTAAACCCAGCAAGAGACCCCTACGGAACCTGCTCTTGTCGACTCTACCGAGTGCGACCGGGCTCCGACTGGTGACTTCCTTCCTTCTCTACTGTGGGTCTCAAATTACTTGTCTGCAAAATCAGGACAAAGTTTTCTCTGCCTTTCCCTTCTCTGACCCTGAGAGTGAAAGATTGCCTGCATCTGGAAAGATTAAACCAACCATCCTGTAAGTGGGACCTGGGAGAAACACATCTCCTGGGTCTATACGGGGGGGCCAACAGCTGAAAGCATGGTCCTGGGGGCCAGAAGCGGAGCAGCAGGGATGCAGGGTCAGAAGCTCGGTCTGAGCTGCGCTGGCCTCCTCCCTCCTGTCTGCAAGCTTCGCGGGTTGGGAAGTGGAGCACCCGCCACGCCCCCTGCCACAAGGCTTCGGGAGCAGCGGACTACATTTCCCAGAATACCTCGCAGAGCGCCGGTAGGCGGCCTATGTCGTCATCATCCGGCGAGGTGTTTAGCCTCCATTGTAGTCGTGGCGCTCTGGGGCAAGAAGTTGGTGTTCCGGGGGCCCCTGGGACTGAAGACGCGGTCCCGGTGACCCCCGACCCTTTCCGACCCAGTCCCCTCTCGCCCGCCATTTCGCTGACTCCTCTGGCAGGATGAGGCGTGCGGGCCTGGGTAAGGAGAGGGCTGAGTTCGGAAGTTTGGGGGCCCTGGGACCGACCGTGCTGGGCACCGGGGCGGGGACGGAAGCCCGAGGAGCCTCCTGTCACTGGCGTTTGGGCGGGAGGTCTGCAGGGGATCTCTGGTGGCGGGGCCGGGTGGAAACACATCATTTCATCCCAGGCCCAGGAGTTTCCTTAAGTTTGATTAAGTCTCAGGTTGAGGTGGTGCGTTCGAGGGGTGGGAAACCAGGAGTGCGGTGTGTCCAGATGCCAGCTGGGTAGTAGAAGTGGGAAGTGTGTGCGTGTAAATGTCATCCACCGTGTGAGCTGTAGTTACGGGAACTAGTTTCGCACACCCCAGCTTTAGTTTCTCATTCTTTACTGATCGTGGCTGGAACTTAGTTTCTTTAGAAGCGAGATGAGAAGAGTGGGTGTTGCCTGCTAAGCATTAGTAATGATAGACCGGTAGCAGGGAGTTGCAAAGGTAAACGTACCTGTCATTGCTGTTCAAGGCCCTGGTGTGTAAGGTTGGGGTCAAAGGAGATCTGACTTAGAGCGTTTCTTATCTGAACCTTGTTCCACTGGTGAAGCAGTAGACTAGTAAGGATTAATGACTTAACGTGTGCTCTTGATTTCATGGGTTAGGAAACTGGCACCCGAAGTAGCAGGAATAAATTAGGCCCCAGACGATTAGTAGACCTTTGTAATAACACACAGATGGCAGAATAGCATTTTCTGATTCTGGAACTATGAAGAGGTGGTTTAAAAAGAAAACTGCTAAATCAAAGCGTAGTATTCTTCATTAAACATATGAAACATTTTGAAAAAAGATACAATATTGCCACTGTCATTGTAACATGGAAAAAGGAAAAAATGGAGCATTTCAAAAGTGTTAGATATTTAAAGTCAGTAAAAGTTGCCAGTACAACATTGATTAATATAGTATGATTTATCAAAACTGTGATTAATATATCAATATTAATATATCATAGTATACATTGATTAATATAGTATGACAACAGGTTTTTTAAAATGTAGTTTTTATGAAAATTTGAGTCATAGAAACTATACGGGGCAGGGAAATTGAAGAGGAAAAAAAGTAATTTTGAACAAATTGTTTCACAGGCCTAAATAGTTTTCTTAACAAACATCTATCATATATTAGAGTACGTTCTAGCTGTGTAGTCAGTTGTCACCCTATTTGTGCTCCACAAACTTCTAGTCTAGCTGAAGAGTAGGAATATATGCCAAGAGAAATTATGATGCAAGGTGATAGCTGTACATCTGCAAGTACCAAATGAGTTCTGCAGAGTGAAAGTCTCAGAGATTTGAGAGCTAGATCTCTTCGTGGAGACGTTGAGATTCTATTAGACCTTCAGTGATAGAGAGTGGGAAAAGTAAGTTCCAGGTGGGAGAATGACCAAAAAGAAAATTAATTTAGCACTGAAATTATGAATGCTGTATTCAAGAGATTATGATGATCAAGTCAGTTTGAGTGAAGTCAGAGGCATGAGAAGATCCAGCTGTGGAGATCTTTGCCTACTGGAACATGGGAGTTTACAGTTTATCGATAGGACCACTGGTCTGTTTGACAGTATTTGTGCTGCAGTGTGCCTTGTTAAATAGTAAGAGAGGGAATTGAGAATGGGTGAGTTCCAGCCCTGAGTGTGTATTAAAATTATCTATGGCGTTTTAAAAGTATTATTGTGTGGATCCCAGCTCAGATAAACTGAATTAGAATTTCTAGGGTAGAGCACCTTGCCTTTTGAAGTTTCCCTGTGTTGAGGTGTGATTGCTTATATAAGTGTTGCTATAATTTACATTGGTGTACCCTTTTTTTAAAGTATAAGTGTGTATTGATCTGAAATTTTAAGTTTGGAATTACAGTGACTCTGACAGATACTTGTGTGCAGAAGCTGCCACACTTCACATGGCTTGCTAAATGATTTGGTTCAGTTATTGATAGAACTTAGTCAAAAGAGGCAGCATTTGTCTAAACTGACAAAGGTGAGGATGATCTTCAATCCTCATTAGCTTTTCTACAACTGTTCTTAGCAGTCATTCACACAAAGGTAGTAGCTGAATTTGGGATAGTACCTCTAGCTCTTTGTTTTTTTCTGTATTGGGAGTAGGTGACAGTTTGAGTGAAGATCGTATCTTAGAAATGTGCATTGGAAGATTTCTGTAAATGAAAATTTCACTTCAGAAATGGAGCATTATGGAAGATTTCTAAAGTTAAAATTAAGGTAGACCAAAGGAGTAAAAGAAAAGAAGCCAAATAATTATGAATTTAGATGAGTGCATTGATGAATTTGTCAAGTGATTAAATTCAGCCTGTCAAGAATTACTTGTCAGGCAAATGTTAATATGCTTGATTTAGTCACATAAAATAAGTAGAATACATTGCTCTTTTCTTTAAAGGTTTCAGACCATATTAATGTAGAATTTACAGAGTACTACTGGTTATTAGATTGAAAATTTGTTTGTTTTATTTTTCATTAGCTTATGTTTACAGTACATAATGATTACATTCACCGTGGGGGAAGTGAACCTGCACATAACACATGGTTGCCCATGTTTATAGCAGCACAGATTATCATAGCTAAAACCTGGACCGTATGCCTATCAACAGAGAATTCATTTTTAAGTGATGGTTTTAACTGTTAAGAGGGGCTAAATTAGTATGTCCAGTCCTTGAGTTCTTAACTTTTTAATAGTACATTTTGAGGACTTAAGAGGGAGTATGTCAGCAGTTGAAGGAAAGTTTGAGTTAAGCAACTCTCTCCTCTGTTCAGAATATACTTGTTCAGGATTTTGTCCTGGGCTTTGTGGTGGTAGAAATTGAATAGGTTAGATAGCTGATCCCTATAAAGTGTAGGTTCGGTACAGGGGGAGATAAAACCATGAGACACTGTTTCCGTGCTCAGAGATTCTATTCTTGATATAGTTGAGTAACGGTAAATTCAAATTCTGTTCTTTAATCAGTTTATATACATTCACGGAGTGTGCTTTCCTGTTTGTGTGCCTGTGTGCGTGTTTATGGGGATATGTAATGATGAGTGAGACAAACTTGCTTTCTGCCCTAGTAATGCAGTCTAGAGAGCAGTAGTATTGGTGTAGTCAGAACTGGAAGAATTCAGATTTGCTTCTTAGAGACAATGAAATTTGTACTGTGCCTTGAGAGAGCTTCCTATTGACGTACTGACCATCCTTCAACCACCAGTACTGACGGCCACATCCTGTCCCTCCAGCTGTTACTATCTGTGCTCGTCTGTCTGTTCTTCGGCTTATGGATGCCTCTAATTTTAATACTATTCCTTTCCCCTACCTTCTGAGTGAACTATTGAGTCTGTTGCCAACCCTGTAGAGTCTGGTCCCCATAATCCATATCTTCAGCCACTTTTTTTGTCAAGCAATCTCAACTTTTTGTGGCTCCGCTGTTCTGCTGCCTAACCCTGTAATCCTCTAACTGTGGTTTAGTTTAATAGTGTGGCTTGTAGGAGGCTAAAGGAGAGCGGTGAGCGCTTCTGTAGAAGGAACACGCGTCTGGCAGGGTCGAAGCCACCATAATACATTGCTGCAGCCAGGTTTGTTGTATCCGCCTTTTCTGAGCAGTCCTGCCACTGTGCTTCACTGTCCTCCTTACTGTTCATTGCAGATGACTGCCATTCTTTATCGGATGGTTCCTTTGCTTCCAGGACTGAGAACATTGATGGCATCAGTTCCAGGGTAGTGGGGACAATATTCTCAGTGTCATCCGCTAGAAGATAAGCTCCGTAAAGGGAGCTCCTGGGAAGAAGAATTCATCCGATACATGATAGTTCCTCATTGTTTGTTGAAGAATGATTAACCCTCCATGGAACTCTGGACTGACTTTCTCCATAAGAGATTCTCCATCTGTCTCCTAGGACTTCAGCTTGTGTCCCCAGTTTCCCCTTGTCCCTTGGCTGTTTTCTGTTCAACTCTGTAAGAGAAAGAGATAGTGGTAAAGACCGTGCTTCTGCCCTGGCTTTTCTCTCCCATCAGGTTATCTTTCTTCCTTTCCCTTCATAGCCAAAGTGCTTTGGTGGGTAGTTGATGTTACTACTTTTAAGTCTTTTATTAAAACCTGTGTTTTTACTGAGCAGGGAGTATATTCTGAAAATCCTTGCATATCCATGCCTAGTTTCATGTCTTCTTGGCGATCAGTAAGTAATCAATAAGTGTGTACTGAAGTGAACTGAATCGTCTGTGAGAGGAGGCGTTGTTCTGTTCTCTGGTTATAAATTTTAAAAATTCATTTGGAATACGAATATTATAGACATAAGTGGTCTGTAAGGCCCTCCAGGGGTCTTCTTTGGTTGTTTGCAACTCTTAACCTTTCAAACATGGCTTCTGTTTTTGCTGCACAACACCTGTGGCTGTGGTCCTCGCAGGTGAAGGAGCCCCTCCTGGCAGCTACGGGAACTACGGCTATGCTAATAGTGGGTACAGTGCCTGCGAAGAAGAAAACGAGAGACTCACTGAAAGTCTGAGGAGCAAAGTAACGGCTATAAAATCTGTAAGTACAGAGTAGGTCTTCTGTGCATTGTATTTCTGTATGCTTGTCAGTTATATACTTTCTCCGAGATCATAATAAACTAAAGTCAAGCTACTCAAATACTTTGATTCATTGAGGTCAACGTCCACTCAAAATTTAGATCATACTTTAAGTAGGTTAGAAAATGTAACAAATCAACTGATACTTTGGTTTAACGTTTTCCTTAAACTCCAGTTGCTATGCGTGTATTACAATTTAAAAAACACTTGATGTTGTTTCCAGTTAATCTCAAAACTGTCCTTCTATCCCCAAATAGCTGTTCTTTTTGTTCTTCTAATCTCTCAAGGTGCACATAAATTTTAATCTTTCACTTTTTTACCTTTTAAACCCAGTTCAGTCTCTGAGATCATACATCCTGTCACGTTTCTCTCTGTCTCTGCTTTTCTGTTCCTAATCCTACCCCTTGTTTCCCATAGGCGAACTGGTGGGAGAGCCGCTTAGCTCTGGCCTGAGCTGCATACTGCCATCTTTTCAGAATATTTTAAAAATTGCATCCTGCACTCCCAGAAGTCTCCTGTTTCCTCCACGATTTAATAAACTTCACACTCTGGCTTGATTGGCTAGGTCCTTCAGAGATTGGTCCCAGCTTTGCAGACCTTGTCTGTTAGTCCTTGTGTTTTCTCCAGACAGATGGGAGTCTCCGCACGCTGTGTCCTCCGCACGCTGCCGCTGTCCCGTCCTCCATGTCCTGCGCCGTCCCTTTGCCTCAGTATCCTCTTCCTGCCACTGACTGAAGTCCTGCTTGTGCTGCAGGCCCCGCTTTGCTGTGTACTCTCATCCCGCATGCTTCCTGATTAACTCTGTCCAGAAGTTACTATTTCCCCAGTGCATAAGACTACTTGTGCCATTTCCGTAGCATTTATTTCATAGTGATATGCATTGGAAATATTTTTATGTAAAAGAAACCAGAATGTGGGGTTTTGTCTTGTACTTTTTTTTTAATATATTCTGCGTAGAACCTAACATAGTCCTTTATTAGTGGTATTAATTAAGTAAATTTGTATTCAATAAAGGAATTTACACACCAATGACTTTGATAGTGTATGTGATTGATTCTGTACTGCAGTACATGTACTGTGCACTTACAAAGCATTCAGTAGAAGCCCATGTTGCCAAATCAAATTGTATTCAGCCTGGAAACTGTTTTGTGTTCTAAAATAGTATCATTTCGAAAGTCACATTAAATCAAAAGGAGTAGATCTATGAACCTAGTAATAATTGTATGATGTTAATAATTTGGTAACTATAACATTTGGAAGGATGTGAGAATTAAATGCCTTTTAAAACAACAAAACTAGTGTTGATACATTGTAGAAGAAAACTGTAATGTCTTGGAAATCTTTTTCTTGGCATTAATGACATTTGTTGAAAGTAGTTGGGTGATTTATTATCTGATTTGTTAAATTTTGGGGAAAACCTCATGTTCTGATCTACAGCACTCTAATACGGTTTATTATATTAATATTACGTGTTTTCCACAAATCAAGAAGAATAATTGCAATGGCTTGCTAAGATTTTCAGTAGTTGATTGCATTTATTTTGTTGTTTTAGAAGTGAAGGCTTTGAAAAACTTATAAAGTATTGGGTTTTGGTTTATGTTGCAGCTGTAATTACAGTTTTCTATCTGATAGGCTCAGGTTCTTTGCTGCATTGTTTTCAGATGTACATAATACTAACTTGTAAAATTTAGTTTCAATTTATGATGGAGTGAAAGTATCTTTAAAATTAATCAGTTTAGACTTATGTTCAAGGTAATAGCTGGGTGTAGTGGTACACACCTGTAACCCCAGCACTTGGGAGGCTGAGACAAGAGGATCACTGAGTTCAAGGCCAGCCTGAACTGCATAGTGAAACCCTGTCTTGAAAAGACAAAAAAAAAAAAAAAAAAAAAAAAAAAAAAAAAAAAAAAAAAAAAGTAATATATTTCATTAGGAACATATTAAATACTTACCTGGATTTGAATTAGTCAGATGGACCCTTCTGTATCTTTTAAGATATGATGAGGAAATACATAAGTAGATACTTTCATGTGAATAAAATGCAGAACAAGGCTTGCAAACATAAAAGGATTAGAACATGTACTAAAACTAAGTTAGAATTGACTAACCAATGAGATCAGAATGAAGCGCAAATATCTACAGTTAGAGTCGAAATTCTAAATTTATTTTACATTCATTTCAGTAGACAAAGTATTTGAATGGAGTATATTTAGTATTCTAGAATACAACATCATTTGAAAAAATGGGCATGCTTACATATGGCATTATTTTTACATTAGAACACTCAAATACCTTTGTTTGAGTGGTAATGGATATGCTTTCTTCTTTGTAGCTTTCCATTGAAATAGGCCATGAAGTTAAAAATCAAAATAAATTATTAGCTGAAATGGTAAGTAATCATGATCTTTTAAAGTTCTAAAATGTTCTTTTTATCTTTTGTTAAGTTTATTGATGCAATTTAGATATACATGATTACCATATTAATCATAGGGAATTTGTGTATGTATATGATATATCTTGATTCCTCTTTTTTCCTAATCCCCTGTACTCCCTTTAGCCCCTCTTCCCCTCCTTATTTACAAACTTTTGTTTCCATTTCATCCTTCTTTTATCTTTTGTTTTCCTTTTCCCTTCCTTCCTTTCCCTCTCCCACACCCCATTTCCTCTTTCTTTTGAACCATTTCTTCCTATTTCACAATACCTGTTATATACTTTGGTCCTTATTTATGCTTAAGGTTTCTCACACCAGAGAAACAATGTGATATTTACACATGTGTGACCAGTTTTTTTCCTTTAAGAATGTGGTCTCAAGGTGCATCCTTTACTTAGAAATGTCTCAAGTTTATCCTTCTTCATGGCTGAGTAGTACTCCATTGTATAAAAGCACTACATCTTTTTTTTATCAGTTTCTTGGTTGTTGGGCATTTGGGTTGTTTCCAAGATTTAGCTATTACAAACTGACCTGCTATAAACATGGGTGCACATATATTGCTGTGGTGTGATGTTTTTATTTCTTCCAGGAAGAGATCCTGAAGGGGAATAGCTGGGTCAAATGGGATCTCTAATCTTAGTTTTATTGAGGAATCTCCACACAGATTTCTTCTACACTACCAGCCTACACTCCCACCAACACTGGGGAAGGGTTCCTTTTTCCCTGCAGCCTCTCTAGCATTTGTTATTGGTTAATTTCTTGATGACAGCCATTCTTTCTGGAGTGAGATGGAATCTCAGCATTGTTTTAATTTGCATCTCTCAAATGACCAGTGATGTTGAACATCTTTTCTTATGTTTATTTGCCATTTGCATTTCTTCATCTGAAAAGTATATATTCATCTCAGATGCCCTTTTTTGGATTTGGGTCTTTGAAATTGGAGAATAAATTTTTTCAGTTCTTTACATGTTCTGGATATTAGTTGCTCATCTAAAGGACAATTGACTAAAACTTTTTCCCACTCTGTTGGTTGTCTTTTCACTCTATTGGTAATTTCTTTTGCTGTCCAAAGCTTTTTAATAGGATATATCCCAGTTGTTGATTTTTTATTATTTCCTATACAATTGGGTTTTGTTCATGAAATCTTTGCCTACACCTATGTCCTCAAGAGTTTTACCTATTCTCTCTTCCAGTAGATTTAGTGTTTCTGTTCTAACATTTAGTTCTTTGATCAGTTTCAGTTTTAATTTGATGCATGATAAGAGATATGGTCTTGTTTTGGTCTTTGGAATGTGAAAAGCCCATTTTTCTAGCATCATTTAGTAAAGAGGCTTTCTTAAGTGAAGGTGTTTGGCCTCTTCGTCAAAATGAAGGTGGCTGAGTGTGTTTGGAGTTGTTTCTGGATCTTCTAATCTGTTCCATTGATCCTCAAGTCTATGCAAGGGAGGGGACATCACAGTCCCTGATTTGAAATTATACTACTAAGTTACTGTAATAAAAACAACATGGTACTGGCAAAAAAAAAAAAAGGAATTATGATTTTACCTTTAAGACATTTGATCTATTATTCTCAAATGTAACCTGTTAACTAGGAATAAATATAATTTGTATCCATTTTGAAATAGATCTAGAAATTATAAATCCTGGATTCCCATCCATTTGTATCTAATCAGTTTGTCATAGCTATAAGGTTCATTTGTGGATTTTTCATCTTGCTTAGCAAAACCCCTATAGAACTCAGTAGCCCGGGAGCCCTTTATCTCTAAATAAGCTAAGCCACATAGTAACTGTTTTTTTAGAGCCTTCTTGCATTTGCTAGTGTTTATTTTGGATGTCAAACTTCTCAAGACCTTCCCTTTTTACTCTGTATGGTTTTAAAATTGTGATACTCCAAAATCAGTATGCAACTGAAAGCTGTGTTCCGACTAAGCTTTTTACTAGAATTCCCAAGAGAGCTCTTTGAAAATGCACATGCCTGTTTTTCACTGTAACTAAAGTACTGTTTATTCAGAATTTCCAGAGGAGGGCCCAAGGCATATATTTTGAAAAAAGCTTCCTGGGTGAATCTGATGGCTAATCCTGGGGAACGACCATAAACCTAAAGCACATAAGCTACACTGACAAATCTAGTATTATGCTGAGGCCTTTTCACCATAGGATATTGAGTTTTCTATGAAAGTGTAATATTTCTAATCTATACTTGGTCTTCTCGTCTTAAGGACTTCTCCAACTGTGTTTGAATATGGTGGTTTTTCTTCGTATTTATAGCCCTTACCTCATTTATCACCTCCACATGATACTCGTAGCTTTTAGTAGACTCACTGTACTTCAGAGTCAGCTATCTAATCAAATGTGTCTTAAGAGTAAAGGGACATTTAGCTACTAATTGTATTAAATTCCTTTACTGGTAGCAATCAACTATTTGACCTTGGAAAGCAATGTCACAACAAAAAGTGGGGGGAAAATTGTGTGGTATTTTTACAAACTACTGGCCTTTCTCGTTAGTGTTTTTTCATCCATATAATTGGAGTAATACCTACATACTTTGAATGTTTGAATTTCTCTGTGGTTGAAATACATGCTTAAATTGAATAATAAAAGAACTTTTTATTCATTGAAAGACCTGCTTTATTTTTCATGGAGTAATCAGGCTGATTACTAAGGTTATAAATTGGCTCCTGAATAGATTAAATACAAAACTGTCCTAATAACGGCATATTCAGTCACTTGAATGTACATGTGTAGAGTGTAAGTGTGGTATTTTCCTTTCTTCTTACAGGACTCGCAATTTGATTCTACAACTGGATTTCTGGGTAAAACTATGGGAAAGCTGAAGATTTTATCCAAAGGGAGCCAGACAAGGCTGCTGGGCTATATGATTCTGTTTTCACTGTTTGTCTTTTTTGTCATTTATTGGATTATTAAACTGAGGTGATGCACGCACGTGTCATGTGGAATTTATTCCAGCTAATGGCTTGGTATCGTTTCGATAAAAATCGGCATCAAGACATTACTAAGTTTCAAATTCGATGACCTTTTCCATGGAAAATTACAAAATTTTTGCTTGTTTATAAATCACAGTTACATCTTAATTGACTTTGTTGCTTTTTTTGTTTAAATCTCTTACATCTTTGATGTAGAATCTGACAGATGGTCCAGAAAAGTCAGATTCTGAACAAAATCAAGCAAAGAGGTAAGATTTGTATTATGTCAGCTTGCTTCAAACAAATGAGGAAATCATGCATGGCTAGTTTCCAGAATCTCTGTAATATTTTATACTTTTACAAATCTGTCCTTTTATGGTTTTACTCAGTTTTTCAGTTCTTTTTGTTCATCCCTAATGACGTAGCAATTAGAATCCTAGTTTTTTAGGCTGCATTTGTCAACATTGGAGTCTCTGTTTCCTAGGTAAACCCGTTAGCAGTGGGCAAGGCTGAGGCACGAGGCAGGGCAGGGTCTGAGTCAGAGGACCTGTGCTCAGGTCTCCAGCCCTTCGCTGGCTCGGTGTTGTCAGTGTTGCATCTCCTACTTCCTGAGACTGTCAGGAGAAGCAGAAAAGGGAACGTAGCAGAAACTGCCCGATGTACGGTAGTCAGTAAATGTGAGTAATGTCCACACTCGTAAACGTTGGTTCTCACTATCATTGGCAGAATTAAATGTCAGGAAAGGGCATTATATCCTAGGTGAAAACAGTAGGTGGTTTCAGGCTTGAGGTGTTGGTATAAACCTTCAGGTGGGTATTTCTGTCGGGCAATGGGATGTGCCTCAGTGGTTGAAGAAGTTTCAGTTTTTGTTTTCAATTATATGACAGCAGAGGTGAGGAAGACTCAGAAGTCACTGAGATTAGTTTTAAATTACAAACTAATGGAAGAAACAGAAGACGAAAGAAAGTGGTTCGAAGATGAAAATATAATCACTAATGAAACTGAAGAAGCTCAAAGTCCTAAAAGAGTAATGACAAAAGAAGAGTAAATTTTTAGTATTAAAACTTGGCAATTGAATGAGAATATAAAGGATTAAAAGTACTTAAATAAAGCCGAATATTATCATCAAGGAGGTAGAGATGTCCACCAGAGGGGTTTGGGGTGATGTAAAAAAATTCTC
>RJWM01029685.1:0-24183 GCA_004363535.1 Dasyprocta punctata | reverse complement strand
TACTTACTTCAGAGAGGTATCCTGCTCAGCCCAGTGCATTAGTAAAATAATTCCCTCCATTTTTCAGATGAGATCTAGATTTTAAAGAGCTTAGCTAATATGATTGAGGTCATAAGGAAAGGCAGTATTACAGCTGGTGTTCAAACTCAGCTCTATTTGATTCTGAACCTCTGAACAATTCCAGCTCCATCCCAACAGCGTCACTGCAACCACCATGCCCCAAGTCACCCCAGAACCGCTGTCCACAGGGCGACCACCTCAACCTTCACACCCCCATCTTGCGGTGCACCACCTCCACTGCTGGCCACAACCCATAGCCCCAAAGCAACTCCCAGAGCACAAATTGGGGAGTGGTTACTGTGGGAAGTGTAGAAGTTAAAAATCTAAAATAATACCCAAGCTATGGACACCAAAGTGTCCACAGTGAACACTAGAAATACATACTTTAACACACTCCTTTGGCAATTCTCCCAGGGAAAAGGTGATAGGATCAGTATTACATTCAGTGGTGCCTCAGTTTTAACAAGAGCATTTTAGCTTCCGAAATACTTTGACAAACACTTTTATGGCCACAAAAGTATAAACAAAAATGGGTGAATTGGATAATTCGACCGTAGATGCAATTGCCAATCTGTTTCTATTCTGTGGCATTTGGAACAGTATGACCCACTGCAATGTTCAGGTAAATATATATAAGATTTCAGGATAAAAATCAATAAAACACTTTTCATAATTCAGAATAAAGAAAATAATGCAATGTAGATTGACTTACCAAATTTTATGTATCTATATCTGCAGGTAAAGAATGTTAATGAAAGCCTTATTAGGTAAAAAAAAATCACTTTGATATGACACAGAAAAAATTTTACTAATTTTTTTTGCAAATCTTCCATTCCTTAGATTTATTTGCATCATATAACTACATGCCAAACCAAGCATATCATGGGCATTTTGACACTATCATACTTCATACAAGGACATTTCAAGTAAAGACAATTTGGAAAATGATGCCAAGTGTCTACATTTCACTATCCTCCCATTAGTTTCCAAACTCCCCAGATTAGCCATCTGAAACTAATTCATTAATTACTTAATGAATTGTGCACATATGCTCAAAGAAACAATGGCAAGATTATTTACCACAGCAATCTATCTACAAAAATAAAACTAGTAATAACAATCCATTTGTAAAAGAACAGAAAATGGTGATTTATTTATAAAATAGGTATTAATCACCAGTTGAAATTGAAAAACAAAATGTATGTGCCTTAACACTTTGTTGAAGACAATCTTAGGGAATCAGGCATGGGGGTGTAGCATAGAGAATGAAAAGGAAACAAGAAATGTACTGATAGATAAAACTTAATTTTGACTTGCATTACCACTGAAGGTTTTTTTTGTTTTGTTTTGTTTTGTTTTGTGGCACCAGGGATCAAACTCACAACCTCATGCCTGCCAGACAGGCCCTTAAGCCACTGAGCCAAACTCCCAGCCCTACTTTTTTGAGGCAGGGTCGTACTATGTAGCTCAGGTCAGCCTTGTGCTCGCGTTGTAGCCCAAGCCGGCCTCGAACTCACAATGCTCCTTCTACCTTAGCCTCCTGAGTGCTGGGATTAAAGGCATGCGCCACTACACCCAGCTTCTATTTTGTTTTTACTGAAACTCTTTTTTGGAAGCAATAAGCACAGTGTTTCAGCATGAAGTCATTATAATGCTAATGAGGATATACATATTAAAAGAGTCATAGTAAAATAATTCTACATGTGCAATAGCCAAATTTAATATGTAACAAATAGAATTTATTCTCAATATTGAGGGCTTCTCATTATAGATAATTGCTCTGAAAAGCACTTTTTTTTATTATTGCTATATTCCTAAGAACTAAAAAAGAAAAAGGTACCCACTGTAACAAATTTAAAAGAACTCTATTTGAGAAAAATAAATTTCATTAAACTGTTGGTAACATTTTCAAATGAGCAATAAAGTTCTGATCTTCAGGATTTACATTAGAAAATTTTAACATGTATTTATTATAACAGTACACATGTTGTATATTTGTGACTTATAAATTCTCAGATTAACAATCCTGCTTAATGAGTAATTACAAAGTAAGCCTAAGAATATAATAGAAATCAAATGTACTCAACTAGTTCCTGAAAGATTTAATAATCTTCAAACAATTATTAAAATGGAATCAAAAGTAGTTAGTCATGATTTGGACATTCAGCTATTTGGCTCAAGCATTTAACTTAAATAATTCATCCGAATATCTATAATGTACTTCTTGAAACAATTTTGAAACTCTTTATTTAAACAGTGCATCTGGAGAAGGAATATAAGTTAAAAATATGACCTCTAGGCTACAAAGCATTTTTTTACAGCAGATTAAGATCTCAAATTATACTATTTTCTCTTACCCTGATAAATTTATTCTAGACTTTGCATATGATTACATTAAGAAACCACTGCTGAGAATTGCAGTTAACATGGCAATGAAACTTCGCTCTCATCTTCTCTCTTTGTAAGTGGTGTGATTTGCTATCATTAAAGACAGCTTATATTGAGAGATGAAAGCAGATGTCCCGATACATTAGATGACTGTACACTGCTTAAAGGACATTGCAGCAGCTTCCAAAGAGGGGAAAGCAGCTTCCTGACAGGACCCATGTCACGTCATCAATCACAGTCCCGTCACACTAATGATGAAGGGAACGCAGGGCGTGATGACAAGGGGACATTCGTCTTGCTCTTCTCTGGAAGAGGCACACCTGTTTTCCACTGCATTCTGTCTCCTATGGTCTCTGCCTCCTGCCTTTTTGTTCTCCAGGACATGGAGGTGATCACGAGGATGCAGCCTATCTATCATCCTTTCTCGCTGAAAGGCACCTTGGCTGCAGTTAATGACTGTAATAAGACCAAGCAACAGACACCATACCCTAATCTCTTACATTCAGTCTTTCTAAAAATAGCTCAATTGAAACAAAAAAATCAAAACATTCCAACAGAAAGATAAGTCATATTTCTGTACCATCACACATATTTTGTGCCTCTAATTCATGTCATAAATATGAGTATTTCTATATAAATGAAAAGTAACAAAACTGATTTTTTCGTGGCATTATACCAACAGCAGCAATAAACATAAGTATATAATCTATATACTTACAAATATACATACACAGGCCTTCTATTTACCAATGACACTTTCGATTGAATTCCTTTTCAATAATAATGCAGGCTTTCAGCAGTCAACTCTTGTACTTGGCATGTTCCACAAGACAAGTGAGTTTACAATATATAATTGTTAATATATAATATGGAGAGAACATTAAAAAGTAAAGACAAATAGATAACTTGATGCCACACAGAGCTCAACCAACCAACAAATATGCTGAGTATTTGCCAGGTGTGGATGGTCTCTGCTGCCTGTCACCTGTATGCACAGGTTTAGAAAGATGTCTCACACCTTCTGTGCCTCAGGATCTATATCTTTAAGAGAGAAAAACGATGACTCCCATCTCTTAGAATTGTGAGGAGCACCAAGACCAGTGGCCAAGTACAAAGAATGCCTTAGGAAATTTTTTTTAAAATTTGTTTTAAAGAGAATAAAACCAAACCAAACAAAACAGAATAAAACTAATCAGAACAGAACAATGAAAGTGACATAGGACTTCAGAACAAGATAATAGGAAATCAACAATGGTTATCATAATATATCTTGTCATCTTCAAAATAACTGCCCATAACATCAGACATAATAAAATCAAACAAAACAAGACACGATAAATCCAAAACAAACAAAATAATGAAAATACAGGAGTTCAAACAAGATAATAGGAAATTAACAATGGTTACCATCTTCCCTTTTTAGATGTTTCCTCCCCTATCACTTTCATAATATCCATTGTACATTTTGGATCCCACCAACTCCTTCACTTTTTTATACTAGGGAGACAACACAATGTTAACCCATATGAGTCTAAACAATTTCACCCATGAGCATGATCTCAAGTTGTATCCATTTACCTACAACAGCCTTGAAATTACCCTTCTTTATAGCTCAGGAGCCTTCCATTGTACAAAAATACCATAACTTTCTTATTTATTCTGCAGTTGATGGGCAAGTTACCCCTGTTTTTTTCTAGTTTCTATTGCATGGAACATGGTTTTCTCTCCTTTGACTTTTGGTCAGTGAATTACCTTTGGAGTTAAATGTGTTTCTTGTATACAGCAAACTGCTGGATCTTGTTTCTTGATTCACTCTTACTCTGTTTCTTTTCACTGGTGAATCAAGGCCATCCACATTGATGGTTACAACCAGCATGTATTGGCTCATCTCTCCCATCCTATCCTCCTGCTGTTGGACCCCCACTTTTCCCCTTTATTCAGTTGCCTTCCTTGTTTGACAATCCTCCTCTGCTGCTGTTCCTGGAACTGTGGTCAGCTTTATTTCTCTCTCTAGAATATCCTTCTGCATTCTTTGTAAGGATAGTTTGGTGGTCATGAATTCTATCAGTTGTTCTTTATCATGGAAGTATCTTATTTGTCCATCAATTTTGAAAGATAATTTTGAAACACTTCACTCCAAGCTCTTCTTGACTTGATGGTTTATGTTGAGAAGTCTGCCTTGATTCTGTTCCGATTTCCTTCATAGATGATCTGTTTCTTTTCTCTAACAGGTTTAATATTCTGCTCTTGTGCTGAATTTCTGGAATCTTAATACATGTGTGGGTATAGATTTATTAGGGTTATGGCTAGTTGAACTTCTACATACCTTGTTTATTTTTATGCCAGGTCCTTTTCCCATGTTTGGGAAGTTTTCTGCTATTACTTCTGTATATAGTTTATTTATGTCATTTGTGTTGGCCCCTGCTTTTTCACTGACACCTATCCTTCTTCAATTATTTTTCTTTGCATTGTCTTGCAGCTGTCAAATAGTTATTTCCTGGTTCCTTGTTAATTTTAAGAGATCTTTCCTTTCATGATCACTAGCTGCAATCTGGTCTTCAACATCTGATGGTCTATTTTAAGCCTCTTTCAAACAGTTTTGCCAACTTTTGATGAAGTTTTTAATTTCCTGAATATTTCTTTGAATCTGTTTCATGCACTGTAATTCCTTCCTATATTGTTCATTCAAGGTTTCCATCATTTTCATATGCTCCTCTTTTTTTTAATCTATGTCTTCTATACATATGCTCAGCAATTCTTTCATTAGGTTTGGGATTTCTTCTTTTATATGAGATATTATTTCTAGACTGATTACTTTTACCGCCTCATGAAGTTGTTTGTTCATTTCAGTGGCTATCCTTTCAGAGATTTCAGGTGTGTCACTTCTATCTTCTTCCATGTCTGTATCTCCTGGACTTGTTCTGTGTGGGTTGGAGGTCTGATACTGCTTTTTGCACCTTCATCTTGACATTTGCCTGGGTCCCTCCCACCAAGCCATTTGTGGGGTCCCAGATGCTTCCCATGTTGGCTGCCCCTCTACAATGTAGGGGAATGGGCCAGGCATCTGAGTTTCTTTGAGCCCAGGTTCCTGGGGAGGCAGTGGGGTGTGGGCGTGCACTTCTCCAGACCCAAACGGATACACTGAGTCTTCCCCAATGGCCATGGGTGCAGGTTGGCCAGGCTGCTTCTTCTCTCAGTCTGCATGGCTATACTGGGACACCCCCACACACACAACAGCGACAGGTGAACAGGGGCATGTTTGTCTGATTATCCCAGTTGATGCTGACTGTCCAAGGGAAGCAAGTATCTCCAATGACTGCCTGCAGGTGCATGGGGCATATCTGGATGTTTTTTCCTACCTACACTGGTTACCTGAGGGAAGCAAGGGTCCAGATGGTGGCAAGCGTGTAGGGGCAGGTTTGGCTGTTTCTCCCTGCCTGCACTGTTTGCCTTCAGAAGGCAAGTGTTCCAATGGCAGCCGGTGTGAAGGGCAGGTCTGGCTCTTTGTCCCTCTGAGGCAATATTTTTAACTACTATTATATTCATAAAAACTAAAATGAGAGAAATATATTCTACATAACATTAAAAAAATAAGAACTCTACCCAATACCTGTTGTTATCACTGCTCATACTACTATTACCATTGCTATTGTTTTTTACTGCTGCTGCTTTGGCCACTATATTATATTCCAACTACTGTCAAATCATATTCAAAAATTTCGATTGCCACAAAAACCTTGAGCAATGAATTGCTGTTACTTCCATTCTATGTAATGAGAAAGTAAATTTCAGATGAGTTAAATTATTTACAAAGTTAGTAAAGTCTTTACTCAGACTTAAGACCTCTAGCATATATAAAATTAATGTTATGTTTTCAATTAAGAATCTTACAATATAGTAAGAGGAGTAAAAAATATAAAATACACCTACCAATAGCTGTACATAAGTTTGAGTATCCCTTATCCAAAATGCTTGAGAGAAGAAGTAGTTGTTTTTGAATTTTTTTTCAGATTTTGGAATGTTTCTATATGTAATGAGATATCTTGGGGATGGGACCTAAATATAAACATGAAATTCACTCATGTTTATTATACACATAGCTTGAGGCCAATTTTATACAGTATTTATGGTATTCATGCTCTTTGGTTGTGACCTGCCAATTTTTTCCTTGTGAAATTATGTAAGGTCTTAAAAAGTTTCAGATTCCAGAGCATTTTGGATTATGAATTTCTGATTAGGGATGCTCAAGCTATGAAAGTTGTAAGACAGACAGACACATAGGGCCAAAAAGAAGGAAATTTAGTGGTGGATCTCAGAAACACAGAACTGAATTTGCATGGAGAAAGGGGAGAGTTATCTTCTTACCAGAAGGCATATGTCTTGGTTACTTTTCTCTCAGTGTTGAGACAAAACACCTGATGCCCAAAATGAAGTAAGCAAAGGTTTATTTAGCTTAGTTTTTAGAGGTTTCAGGCCATACTTAGTTGGCTCCAAGGCAGGGTGGTGTGGCAAAGGGGCAGCCATTCATGGCAGCTGCAAGCAACAAGAATGAAAAGGGCAAAAAAGAAAAAGCACACCTCCTTCCCTCCCTTATATTGTATGCCAGCTACCTGCCCCTGGGGGGGGTGCAGCACTGACACCACCAATCCCAGTGCTAGACAATGAACCAATCACAAATGCTAGATACAGCCACTTCCATGACTGCATGAGGCTTTAAGGGGACATTTAGACAAACCACAACAGTATGTGATAACTACTCATGTTAAGCAACAGTAGATTGTAAAGTTCTAGTTACAATCCACTCATGGGATGAAGAGACGGTTGGAGGCTGCTTGTCTTGGGTTCTCTGTGCTGGTTTTCAGATCTTGAAAATCATGGCCTTTTTAAAATTTCCAGTTAACTTTATATCAGTAGTATCATCTAAACTTGAACCTGAGTATTGACCCATTATGTACAGTGTAAAATCTGAGAAAAACTCAGCCTTCTGGTGCTTTCTAGAAACGGAAATTTTAGAGTTATTAGGTGTATTATAAGTAGGCCCATAGGGAGAAAACACTGATGTAAGCTAAAGAGCCACTTATACACTAAGAAAATTAGTGGGAAACACCCATGATTACAGGGTTGATGCTACAAACATGGTAGATAAAATCACCATCCAACAAACAACAAAATATACAGTCTTAAATGAGAAGACAGGTATTTCAGGACAGCCATTTCAGCAGATACAAATACTTATGGCCTCAGAGTGATAAGTCAATAGCCATTGAGACTTCAAAAAGAAAATGTTTCAATATTACTGGAAAGATCTCTAACTTTCATAGCAAACAGATTTAATGAAAAATTTAAATTCACTATACCTAGATAAAATAAATATATATTTAACTCATGTGTTTTGGTAACTGATACATGAAACTTCACTAACCTTTTCTCTATCTACACAATAGTAATGACTGACTCAGGGCTCACCTCCCAAAGCGCCCAAATTCTCCCATTCTTTATAGTCTTCCTTAGACTGTCAAGTGAGGCTTGTAGCCTCTGGCTTCAGTTACATTTTCTATCAGGATTAAATTCCACATTGGTTCTACATTGGCAATTAAGTAAGAATTTCAAAAATAGGCATTCTATTTCCAATGTATAAAATATTTCTGGCATTTTCTAACATACATACACAGAAATTTTAAGTGTATTTTTTACGTCATTTGAATAATTTAAATTTGCTTTAAATCACTTATTCTAACATAAATTTAAAACATCAAGTAGCTTCCTACAAATTTAGTCAAAACACCCATCAAAATCTAACACTGACCCAAGGGGTTTTACATAGTTAATGCATATAATAGTGCATCCTGATTACATCTTTCAAATCTTGGATAAAATATATATTCCTCTTTGAAAACTTTTGTTAGTTGCCTTAACCACTCACTAGTGATCTCTCCTTTCTCTGATCTTCTTTAGTGCTTATCAGTCAAGCCTTTTTTTTTTTTTTTTTTTGTAACTTCTTGCATGTACAGGTGCTATCTCTCCAATCAAACTGGAAATTTTCTGAGGGGAAGAGTGCCTGACTTTTGCATACCCTCAGTTGTAGACAGTAATAAGTCATCAACATAACAGAAGTTCATAAGCATTTTACAAGTTGTTGATAATGAGAGAAGGACAAGGGAGAGGAGGAGGGGGAGGAAGAGGAGGAGAAAGAAGATGAGGAGGAGAAGAAGGAGAAGAGGAAGAACTGAAGGGACAGAAACATAAATTTTGGAAATTTACCATTACAGGAATATTGAAAACTCAAAATGTGACCCATAATATTCTGAACTTGGGAAAACAGGAATACTATTAGTTATTTGGAAACATGATATGAAAGAGCAGCAAATTGGTCAAAATAGTCTAAATTGCCAAAGCAATATCCATATTGATACATTTACTCTACATACAATTTTCTGGAGCCCACAAGAGAAACATGAGTTTTACTCACTGTAAAACAGAATAGCATAATAAAAAAGATGATACTGAATCCTCTACAATCAATGCTTTAAACATGTCCAGAGTTTTACATGGGTAAACATTCAGTTTTCCCTTGTTGCCAGTTACCAATTTTGTCTTTTTAACACAATCTGCCAGAAACCACAAAGCATTCACTGTTATTGATGACATTATTGAAAGTTTTGAGAGAAAAACCAAAGCAAGTAGTCATTCATCCTTTTGTTATTGTTGCTGTTTGTTTGTTTTTGCTTTTTGTTTTTTGAGACAGGGTCTGGCTACATAGTTCAGGCTGGCCTTGAACTCACTATGTAGCTCATGCTGGCCTTGAACTCCTGGCAAACCCCCTGCCTCAGCCTCCTAAGTGCAGGAATTACAAGCACATACCACCGCACCCAGTTTAACACCTTCAGTTTTCAAACATGTGAGTTTGATTTAAATTATGAAATTAAAATGTTATATAAAACAAAATTCTCAATATATTAATGATAACAATACATTTGAAGGACTCAATACAGTATCAGAGGAAAGAAATCTTTAGTTTTACACTTAGTACTGCTGCTAGCTTATAATTATGACATCAGGTAATCACTCAACTTCTTCCCACGCAACTGTCCAAGGTATGTATTGACAGCACCAAAGTATGCTTTCTCCAAGGTTTCTAAGAACTCTAAAGTTCAAAGTTTTATGAGTTATACAGTATTGGCAAGCCTGAAAGCCACTTCATGAAAATGCAAGACCTGCCATGGGCAAACGTTCTGGGGCTCCACTGGCCTCATTCAAAGTGAAAAACAGGAGTGGGGAAGAATGGCCTGACACTTCGCTCATGTTGTGCATCTTTTTCAGCCTCTTTGGACTTAGAGGAATGGTTTCCATATTCAGATGTTCTGTCTCACACTGCTTGTAAAGAACTATCTCCCCTTCAGTGTGCCGAGAAGAATTTCTGCAGCTGAAAACCTGGCTGTTCATGTTCTCTCTCTCTCTCTCTCTCTCTCTCTCTGCTCCCCCTCTCCCCCCTCCTGCTCCTCCCTCCCCCTCCCCCTCCCTCTCCATCCCTCTCCCTCTCCCTCTCTCTCTCTCCCCCTGTTTGTTTTACAGATAAAGCCAATTCCCTTCTAAACATCCCTTCTGAGTACCTTCTGTGCAGTACAGAGGAAGCACACGTACAGATAATATTTATCAGCTACACTTAGGTTCTGGATGTAAACTGGGTCCCAATGATTAATTGCACACAAATGGCATGGGAGGAATACTAAAGTGAAGGGCATTGTTTCCTGCTTAACTCTAGCTGTAGTTGATACACACAGTATTGTGCTGCAGTATATTCCACTCAGTAGCCTTATGCATGTCAAGTGGCAGCTACAAAGTTAGTCACAACGGCTCACCTACTGGTGTTCCAGATTCCAGTCACTAGCTTTAAGGTTATGGAGAAAAATACATAGACAGTTCATTAGTTCCTCTGCTAGGTTACCTCATAGTATTCTGCAAGTTATATTAGAAACCCAGTCTGGTGTTCTCTACACCAATGTTTTCAATAGTATTATACACAAATTATTATCTGTTTTAAATTAATTTCTCCAAAAACAACTTGATCTACTTTTGTCCATCTGAATCACATATGATATAAAAATATTTTAATGTTAATACTACTAAAATACATACAGCAGTTTAGAAAAGAACTAAAGAAGGAAGGAAGAGGAAAGAGAGAGGCAGGGAGGGGAGGAGAGAAGAAAACGAAGGTCCTAGACGAAGGGTGTAAAACCCTAGCCCCAACCATCAACATTCCCTTGTCCCAGACTCAGCACCTCCACTACAAAATGGGTAAGTGGAGGGTGCTCCAAAGACTTTCACAAATTCTAAAATTCTATGCCTCAATAAATTAAATTTATGTCTTTAGCTGTACTATGACAAGATGCTTGAATCCTAAGGCAAAGATTTATTTCATTTAACCAGAACAGACCAAAACACGTGCTATTAAATTCCTTGATGACTTTTCCAATAGCTTAGTATTTTTATCAGAGAGTAGAACAGGTTGACAATTTCTCATTCTGAAGTAGAAATTTCAATTTAAATCCTTAATAAATTTGAAGTAACTATTTCAATTTAAATCTTTAAAAATTTTGGTTATTTTTTATTTAGTTTTTATTTTTAAAAATTAAAAGTCCAGAGTAAAATAATTCAAGTCAACTAATGGAGCATTTACTCAATCTGAACACTGTCCTAAAGCAATGCTCTTACTGGACATCCAGGTGCTACTTGCTCGTAAACATAAAATGCTGTTTGCCACTGAAGACTGTCACCTATTCAGTAAAAGAGCTTCAAAAAAATCTAAGATAACTTGATTTATTGAACACTTGAGAGGCAGAACGTGGCATTTTTTTTGTTTTTTAATAACTACCATTTTCTTAGTAAATGAGGTAGAATGAATTATAGACATTATAGTTTAATCATTAAAGTAAATGACAGGTGGACTGTAATAGCCTGACCAGTTTTTTATAGTATAGAAAGCTATACTTAAATAGTTGTCCTTAACATTTCGAGTATGCACCTATATTCTTCAAAAGGTATGTAGCGGAGCCTGCTACGTCATTTTAATATCCAACTTTTAACTAGACTCTTATAGCTGTCAGCGGTCAGTACTGTCTATGAACAAATGAAGACAACTGCTCTCCAACTACAAAAGTAGTTTTTGTGACAAGATTGGAATTATTTCTTTTTTTGCTTCTTCTTGGCACCCAGAACATGGATGTGGTTTCTAGAATAGGCCTCTCGAACCAGAAGGAAGGCCATGCAGTCAGGGTTGCTGAGTACTGGGATCGCTGTAGCTCCTGATCCTAGTGACTTCCTAAAGCCTTCACGTGAGTTCTAGGCACTCTCCTTTTTGGAGGGAAAAAACATCTATACTTATTGAATCTTATATGCAGTTGAGCCTATGTACAGACATTTTTAAGATGAGGAGCTTATTTTAGATTGCAACAGTTTCTTTAAAAATCAAGTAAATTATCAGATAATGTTCTTTGAAAAAATACTACTGATTCTTTCAATGGTTTGGGAATGTTATGATTTGCATGTGTGGATATACTTGGAGCAAAAAAGAAATGCTAGACACAGCAGGAAGTGTTATATGGGTTACTTCAAAATATATATCCAAAGATCACTTTTAATCATCTGTAGTTGAATGCATAATTGGAACTTAGAGTGATTGTTTGAGTTATCTGTTGGAATCACTGAAATCACATGATTAATGAGCACACACAGTTTACTAATAGCTATGTATTAAACAGTTCATTGTTAACAAGTGAAATGAAAGAAAGATTCACTCAAAAAGAATAAAGTCAATATACAAACTTAATATTTTGAATTATTTATATGTAAATATAATAAAATTCAAATTATTTACAAACAGGATATGTAAAACATATAAAATATCTTTTAAAAATACACCTGCTGATAATTTTTAAAGTGTTAAATGAGATAATCAACACTTACATCCTTACAGGCAGCATACCTCTGTCAGAATTCTTGAAGTATCCTACAAATAGACACTGTTACAATGCCTATTTTAAAGATAAAGAATTTGAGCTCAGTTCTAGATTCTCTTGACATGGATGGAGCAGACAGTAGAAGATCCAGTGGAAGTTTCTGTCTGTCTCATCAGAAAAGACAGATTTCACATCACGAGACTATGCTACCTCTAAAGAGCTCATAAAAACTATATATATGACATAATAGGAAAAGAGAGAGAATAACAACAATATAGAAAATGCACCACATCTCTTTGTGTCTTCTCTTGTCTAAGGTCAGCTACCATTCAGTTAACAGAAAGGTAGCAATTGTAATCACAACTAAAATAGGAATTTATGTGTAATGAATTTATCCCATAAAATTGTAATTGCTTTGAGAATTCTTTTTAAAACTGTGTTTTATTTTTCTTAAGCATATATTTACATTTCCTATTGTTAAGCTGTTACTATCTGCCCAATCAGATTGGTACTTTCCTACCTGGGCATACACAGTAACAATAGTTATTAAAATCATGTTCCCTAGAGAAATAAAGACATAAATACAAACCTATTAAGTTATAAGCAGTAGGGTCTCTAACTAGGAAACACAAGTTTGGGATATTGTTCATGTTGACTTGAGCATGAACCTGACTTCTGAGGTGTGTAAGTTCATTCATTTTATGTTCCATGTAAAATAAAAAGAGACAATATGTTAAAATACTTTAGGACATGTTCCAGTGAGTACAAAATAACATACATGGGAAAAATTAAATGGTATGCTGAGAATCTGTAAATCTATAAACCAGTTTAGTTGTGCTGAATACAGCAATGTTTTATTTATTTATTTATTTATTTTGGTCTTTCTGAGACAGGGTCTCGCTATGCAGTGTAGGTCGGCCTTGAGCTCACTTTGTAACCCAGGCTGGTCTTGAATTCACAGGGATCCTCCTGTGTTAGCCTCCTGAGTGCTGGGATTATAGGCCTGCACCACCACATCCAGCTAGCAAATTATTTTTTAATGAAGTAATTGGTATCACTGGGTTATCTGGATATTTGTGTATGAGCATTCTAAGTTTAGAACTTAATTTTTAAGTCTGTTTCTATGGAAAATGATAGCATGTATTTTTTTTTCCTGTTTCTAGTGAATTAGAACTGACAACATTACCAATTCAACATTTTATATAGGGTATGATTTGTGTAACAAAAAGTCAAATCAGCAGCAAACCTTTATCAGTTATCATCTTCATCTTAGAAAATCATCCTATGTGTTGAAAGAGCATTACATGAAGATTATTTAAGATATTTCTATGTACAACAGAGTTGCTTAGTACCATCTTTTATTATTTATTTAATGTACTTCATGTATATTATTTTCCCTTCATGAGTTAACAATATAATCACATAATGATACAAAACTTTAATCTAAATTTAACATTTACAGATTCTGTTGGTTCCACTAATGTAACCAACTATTCCATTCGCATCAAGCAGCAATGAGTAAAGAATATTTGAACCAAGTGCTATGGTTCTAAATAATCAAAGCAATAAACAATATTATTGAAAGATTTTGAGATCAAATTCCCAATATCTTTGTCATACAGATAAATGTCATTTGATATTTATCTATTTTATCGACTTCTTTCTATAAGTTACTATTAAACATAGGCAGTTCATTTTACCACATTTAATAAATTATATAGGTCATGGTAAGCTCTTTACTAGCCATACAAAAGAAATAAGACCATGGTTAGCAAACATTTACTCTATGCCCAGCATTATCCAAAGTATTTCAAGCATATTAACTTGGTGACTTTTAATAAAAAGTTTTAAAAGAAAGCACACTATTATCTCCAACACTATCATAAAGAAACAGAGGCAAAAGAACTTTACATGATTTGCCTGAAATTATTCAGATTTATATAGTGAAATTCTAATTTGAATACAGAAACATTAGTTTAACTTATTGGTGTTAACCGTTACTCTATTTGACTTTTGATTTTACAATAAGAAAATAAAATAATCCTAAGCTAAGGTAACTGACAGTGAAACCAGGCAGTGGGTGCTATGGGCAGCAGAGGGTAAAAGATTCGCTGGAAAGTGCGGGAGCCGCGCAGCCCCAACGGTCAGCCCCTGCGCTGCGGATGCGCAAAGGTCGCGCCTCAGCCTACCAGCAAAGTTTGCCTCTGAAGATTCCAAACCTCTGGCGAAGGAAATGAAGCCTCTGGGAATGCTGCAAAGAACTCTGTTACTCAAAACATAGCAAACAGCGTGATGATGAGTATATTTTCACTTGTTCTCTTTTCTCACCACGTTAAGATGAGCCCTGACCTAGATTTTATGTATGTGGTTTCTAAATGATGCATACCTAGCATTACTTACACAAAAGCAAGCTATTCAGTCACAAAAGAGCCCCATTTTATACTCCTATAATTGCATCAGTTAAGTGACATTACAGACTGTATTGCTTCATAAAACAATAAATAAAGGATTTCTTTACAATTAACAGTATTGACAGACAAGATCCATCACGCTACAAAATTATTCCTCAGGGAAGGACCCGGCCAGCAGGAAATGCTACTAGTGTGAATGTGATGTCTGTCACTTACATCCTTACAAAGAGATTTTCCCAGAAAAAATATGATCTTATTAATAATGCAGAAGAGCATTTAACAAAGTCCTACACCCACTCATGACAAAAACTACTTTAAGCAAAAGAGGAATAAATGAGCTCAATTTAGTAAGAACTTCTATTGAAAAACTAGCCAACATTGTCAGTCTCTACTTACACTTCTCACTCAATATTATAGTGAAAACCTTACTTACAGAAATAAAAAAGTAAATAAAGCTATACGAAGTGTGAAGGAAGAAATATAAATACATTTTTTGAAAACTGTTATAATTGTTTACATAAAAATCTCAACAAATCAGCAAAAGACTAAGCACTTACAACAAGGTTACAGAATACAAAGGTCAGTTGCTTTGAACATACCACCAGTGAGCAACTGAGTTTAGAAATTAAAATCACAATGCTGTTTGAAAGCCCCCACACACAGAAATCTTAGGTTAAACTTGAAAAATACATACAAGATATGAGAGAAGCTATAAAATTTTATAAAAGAAATTAGAAAGATATAATAAACAGGTTAATTAAATTTATGGGTAGAGTTTATTAAGATGTTAATTCCTCAACTTGATCTATAGATTCAATGCATTCTCGATCAAAATCCCAGAAACTTATATTGTGAATATCAACAACCTGACTGTAAAGTTTAGATAAAAAAAAACAACTCAGAATAGCCAACACAATATAAAAGTGAAGAAGAACAAAGTCAGAGGATTACTACTATCTGTCTTCACAACTACAGTGATCAAGAAGCATGGTACTGGCTAAAGAACAAATAGATCAATGAAAGACAACAGAGTCCAGAAGCAGATTACTACCAATAGAGTCATTATGTTCCGTGATGAAAGATAGACAATTCGATGAACTAAGAACAGTAATTTCAGCAAATGGTCTTTGAACAAGTGGACATTCACAAAACAAGAAAAGAATATAGACACAGATGTTACATATTTTACAAAAATTAATCCCAAATGGATTATACGTCTCAATGTAAAATGCAAAACTAAACAGTTTCTGAAAGACAATACAGAGGAAAATCAAGGTAGACTTGCATTTGCAATGATTTTTTAAGACGCAACACAAACAAAATCACGCAAGAAACTACTGGCAAATTTAACTACATAAAATGAAAAAGTCTGAGAAAGTCAATACTAGGAGAATGAATCACAAGTTACATAATGGAAGAAAATACTTACAAAACTTGCATCTAATAAAGAATGTTAAGCAGAATATACAGATACGCATTTTTAAAGTATAAAATGAGTAAAATTCTGAAAAGACAACTCACCAGAGAAAATACTGTACAGGTGGCACATAAGCATATGAAAAATGATCAAAATCATATGCCATATGAAACCTGTGAATTAAAACAATATAATACCCCTGCATACCTAGAATAGCTAAAGTCTCACATACTTGTAACATAAGATATATTGAGGATGTGGAGCAATAGGAATTCATTCATTGTCTGTGGGAACACAAAGTGGTTCAACCACTTTTATCAACAGTCTGGAAGTTTCTTATAAAGCTAAATATAATCTCATATGATCCAGCTATCAAAATTGTATTTACTCACATGGGGTGAAAATTTGCATCCACACAAAAATCCACATGCAAATGTTTACAGTAACTTTATTCAGAGTTGGTTAAAGGAAAAACACTGCCCTTCAATCAATGAATAAACTGTTTCATCCATATAAAGAAATTCCCTAAAAGAGAGAAACAAGCTACCAAGCTAGAACAGACACAGAGGAGCCTTGCATGCCTATTAAGTGAAAGAAGCCAACCTGAAAAGGTTTTATGCTATGTGGTTCCAAGCACAGGGTCTGATATTCTCAAGAAAGCACCGAAAGATCTGTTGATTTCCAGGGTCTCAGAGGAAAGGAAGACAGGATGAACTGCAGAAGCATGGAGCTTTATGAGACAAAAGAGCAACTACATCTCATACTGTCATGCTTAATACAGGACAGTATGCATTTGCAAAACCTACAGAACTATACCACAAAAAGAGTGGATACAAATGTAAATAATGGGCTTAATTTAATAATAACACACAAATATTGTTTCATCAGTTGTAACAGAAGAACCACACTATTACAAAAATGTTAATAATAGCAGAATCCAGAGAGAAAGTAATAGGAGAATCTACTTTCAGCACAATTTTTTTGTAAACCTGAATCTGCTCTGAAAGGTAATGTCTACTTCTGTGAAAAGGCAAGCCTTGAACACAAGTGTGTAACAGAGAAGGAGGTCAAACTTTATAAAATTGCCAACACTGGCACCTTCAAAATCCAGGCTTCATATGGTTTGGCCTAAGTTATAAACAAGGTCAGACAATGTGGGTTGTGTGGGGCAGGGCAAGAAAAATCATGTCATTTATTTTGAGGAATGAAACAGTCCTACCAAGCACTTGTTACAAAACAAAAATCCATTCCATGCTGCCGTGGATGCAGTACCATATCTAAAGATTACTAACACTGAATTATTTAAAGTTTTCTTCTGTATGTCTGTCTTTTCTTGTCTTTATGCGTGATCTGTATGTCTTCTAAGACTTTTTCTTGCTTTCTTTTTTTTCCCTTTTTCTACCTCTGTTTTATGTTAGAACAAATGTTGTTGACCCTTCTTTCTATGTGATTTTTTGTCCCATCTCTTTAAAACACGGAAAGTTTACAGGAGCTTTCCAGGCATGGCTGGGATTTGTCAACCTGATATTGGATCACATGGCTCAGCCATTTCACTAGCAAAATCTCATGGCTGGACCTTGAAGGTGTTTTTAGTTTTTCTCCTTAAGCTTGATAATTTCTTCAGAGAAGAATGTTTTTTTTCTTCTGTGGGAAGCTGGAGTCCTGGATTCCAATCTCCTGTGAGCAAAGTGGAATAAGGCTCGTGCTAGATGAATGTTCATTCACTTACCCTTTTTGTTGCACAATACCTTGCTTTTTACTCTTTATTATGGTAAGTTCATTGGTTTACACATAATACTTTTATTTCCTAAATGATTTTTAACTCATAATTTTAAGTCATTTTTAATTAACTATGGATTTTCCTCCATTGGATAATATCAAAATGGTAAATGCATTACTTAGTGCTATAAATGAATATTAGTTTTTTCTCTAAACTTATTCTTTCATATGATTTTGTAAATGCAAATTCTCATTTTCTCCGAAATTATATATTCAACATTTTAATATATTCTCTAAGCCAAGAATAAAGAGAATAAATGAAACAGCATGCACTGAATCCTAAGATTTAACTAAATCATGGTAATTAAGAATTCTGAAAACCTGCTTTCTTGTCTACTACTTGTACCAAGTCATTGCATAGATTATGTAAAAATACAGGTGGAACTCAAAATACTTGTCAAAACCCCAAATATAATTAACTGAACAGTTAAAGAAAATGTGTATTAAAGAAAACAGATTTATAAACACAAAAATCCAAGATTCCTAATAAAACAATTCAAAGTTTTTTGGAAGTGACAATGATACAAAGATTTTTAGTGAGATAAAATAAGGTTTACTTAAGTCCAACAGATATCAGATTATTTCAAAAGTACAGGCTACAAATGGTTTTGATTTTTCAGCAAATAAAGTGTTGGATATACAGAAAGGAAAATGGTAAGAATGATATTATTCTATAATGGTGAAGCAAATACTTAAAATTACAAAATAAACTGGCACCAAATTTATTCTTGCACCAAATTTTCATTGTTTATTTATTTATTCCAGGAATAAATAAATCTCTTTCCTTCACACCAGACAGAGATCAGAAGAAAATATACACAGACTTTTAGGGACTGAAACAATAAAATAAAACACCAACTTTAGCAACTAATCTATTTTTTTGCTACAGCAATAAAAAGTAATTTCAGACCTATACTGCCTATTCCTTCTGAAAACTATACTGTGCTCACAGAAGGAGCTAAATAAACAGCCTTTACCTGCAACAAAATGTGCTATCAGATTCTGATTTTCTTTTTCTGTCCAATTTTTTTGGCACCACACACATTACACACACACAAAATAAAAAATCAAGACTGAAAACATTAAGTTTTAAAATAAAAGGTGTGGAATTTCTTGCATTGTTGTTTGTTTGTTTGTGAGACATGGTCTAACTATGCAGTTCAGGCTGACCTTGAGCTCACTTTGTAGCCCAGGCTTGTCTTGAACTCACAACAATCCTCCTGCCTCAGCCTTCCGAGTGCTGGGATTACAGGTGTGCACCACCACATCCGGCTATTACTTGCATTCTTAAAAAGTTGTATATCTGTCTTCATTTTCACAATCAGGAAACTAGTAAACACAACATTTTAATATTTACTTGTTTATAATAAGCATGATAAATATCTTGACTAAATATAAAAGTGTCTATATAAACATAAATATGTATATATGAGAAATACTTTTAGGAGATTTAATTTAGTTTTACTTTCTTTTGCTCTTTTCAAATGTAAATGCCTATTATTAAATGTAAAAGTGTTGCAGTAATTGATAAAAGCAATAATTGCTATTTTATATACAAAACAAGTACTTATAACTTTCAATTAGGGAAGTAGTTTAATATTTTATATAAATGTTAAACTGGAGCCAGGCGTGGTGGTGCACCCGTTTAATCCCAGCACTCAGGAGGCTGATGCAGGAGGATCCTTGTGAGTTCAAGACCAGTCTGGGCTATAAAGTGAGTTCAAGGCCAGCCTGAACTGCACAGTGAGACCCTGTCTCAAAAAATAGTGCCAGGGATTTAGCCCAGTGGCCTAAGCACCTGCCTGGCAGGCACAAGGTTGTGAGTTCGATCCCCATTCCAAAATTAAAGTGTTAAACTGCATTTGCTAGAAAACTTCAGAAAAACTTTTCTTCTTTTTGGAGGAAATATTAATGAAAATTAAATAATAATACATGACACTAATAACAAATTAAATGACAGCATAATTCTAACTGGAATGTTTATATCACTACTTTTAAAAATGATAAACAGAAAAACTTTCAAGAATTATGCTTAGTTTTTATTTAATTCTATGTAAGATACATGTCTCTTAAATAGAAGTCCTACTTGAGAATTCTTCAATTTCATGAAAATGGAGAAATCAGATCAACTTTGTAACTTTAAACTTTCACAAAGAAAGAAAGATCCAAAACTATGTACAGTATACCTTTTCTCTCCATAATTTTATGTTGTGTAAAATCACATTGAAAAGAACTTATAATTTTCTTCTGTCTTAAAACTAGAAATAATTTCTCTAAAATCATCACTAATATTCAGTGTTTGGGAGCGTAAAACTAATTTTATATTTCAAGGATACTTAAATCAATAAAGCAGTTACTGAAGCAATGTTGCTTTAACTAGACTAGTACTTTTTAAATTTAGCTTCTAATAAGCAGGAATACAAAAGTAGCACTTTACATTTATAAGGCGAATATCATCACTTTTCAGCCAGCAAATTAGAGTAATTGACTTTTTATATTTTACTGACAATAACTACTCAAAATGACATATACTTAAGACTTATGATAATTAAGTTCAAGTTTTCATGCCAGAGTCAATTAACAAAAATTGATGTTTTGCAGGACACAAAATGGGCAATCCTAAAAGGTTGTAAGACCACTGACATAGGAAGAAGCCAGAATTGACCTATTATACTCCACAAGGCAAAACTGTCCATCTGGGCGAGTCAGGACTAACCTAACATCACCAACAGTAGTAAATAGGTGGCCCTGTATCTGTGAAAACCAAGGACTGTTTCTTGGCAATGATTACACTGATGTGGAACGTCTGCTTCAAAGTCCAGGTTTTGTTTTGTTTTGTTTTGTTTTGTTTTTTTGGTTTTGTTCATACAGCATTTGAAAGCAGGGCCTTTTATACTGAGCTACATCCCTGGTCCTTTTCTTATTTTCTATTTTGAATCTGGACTCTGGCTGTGCCCTCCCAGAGGGCTGGGGTACAGGCGCGTGCCACCGCCTCTGCCTCTCAGGGTGCTGTGTTCTTAACCAGTGCAGAGAGAAAGTTACCTATCACCCCTCCCTTTACAAGCCTGGCAGGCAGAGAGCTCATTCCGATTGAAAAGACTACGTCCAGGTGCTGAAGCTTGTTTAAAACACCCCTGGTTGAACATAGGTGGCATTGGTTTCTATGTGTTTGTTGATTGATATGATCCCATTAATATTTCTTTCTTCTAACATTGCGCGGAGCAAAGAAAGAAGGGTACAAAGAAGGAAAAAGACAAGTAACAAATTTAGGGTTCTGAACAACTGCGAGGCAAAGGATACACTCTTTCAAAATCACCCTCTATTATTCCAGAGTTAAATTTTTGAACATGAATGGAAATAGGTCAATTTCAATTACCCCAGGTTTGACGAGATCTGCACCAGTGACAGAATCGAGAGGGTGAAATATTACTGTAGCGAGTAGGCGCCGACGCCCAGGCAGAGCGGTCAGGCCGGCGAAGGCAAGGGCCAGCAGCTGGCTAAACCTCGGGCGTGGGGTTGCGCTGTCCGAAGAAGGAGCATCGGAAGGGGCTTGTTTTGGTATTTCGCAGCAAATTATTTTGACTCTCAAAAAGAACAGGAGACTCATTTCTGACTTTTTTAGAGAAGAAAATAATTGGCATTTCTAATGATTTTATTGCTGAAAATTCATAGCAGAGTCTATTTTACTTACTACCTTTATTATTAACGACAATCCCTCTAACAGTTTTCTAGTCCACACACCTCAAATTATAAATAAGGTACCCTGGCCTGGTAAGCTGAAACTTATATTTTAGGAGAATGAAGATGGAACTATGAAGTATGGAACTATGAAAACCAGAGATAAAATGTGATAACTTTAAATAATATTCTTTCTGTGGTTACAATCATAGTTCTTTGTTAAGAAGTTGAGGCTGAACTGCTACTTTGCACAAATAATGAAACTTGTACATTACAACTTAAAAAACAGAGTGGAAAAACAGAATTTTCATTTGGGTAAGGTTGTTTTCTTTATTCACCAAACTGAAATTATAATTTTTTAAAATATTTTTGATAATTAAAATAGTGATGGCTTAGATAACATTTTTGGCATATTGAAGCATTCAAAAAGATAAATATGGATTACATTAAAATAAAACTATTTTGAAGTAAAAATAAGATAACAGAGATACAAAACTTGTTCTTTCTCACTCTCTTTTTGCTATTGTTGTATTCAGATCAACACCCAATGCCTTTGAAAAAAAAATAAAATCATGTATTTCACCCATCATTTTGACCATAATACTCTGCACTGTCTATGTAAGATAATATGTAACTTTTTCACTTTTAAGACTATGTCAGATGGGTAACTCCATAAATACTTTTTATTAAATAAAATATAAAGGAAAGTAATGGTTACCATCTTAAGAAGTTTGCAGTGACGAAACTGCATGGGTAAGGCTAACGATTCATTGCTCTTGCCTTGAACTGTTAGCAGCTAAAAGTATTCTTCTGGTGAAAAAAGTGATTCTTAAATTAGCTTCCTTTTTGGTTTGGGGGTGGGGGTATAGCTCCCTTTGAGAATTTTATGAAAGCTACCTCAGAAAACTACACATTATGAGCACACCATGAGTTTATGGATTGCCTGAAAATATATAGTCACCCAAACAAACTTCTAAGTTGAAACCTATTCTTTTAAAAGTCCAAAGATTCATCTCTATATTAATAAGGTTTATACATCATTAGCCTGGAACTCTCTTAGTGTAACATAAAACAAATAATACTTCTGACAGACATCTGAAGTCCTAATATCATAGGATAAAAACAAATTTTCCAGGACAGAACTTAAAAATTTCCCAAAACTTGGTAACTTAGGAAGTTTAAGGAAACATCTCAATGTGTACAGGTAGAAATAAAAGAGGAGAATTAAAGTTGGGCTATAGTCCATGGAGAGTCAAAGACTTTCTTTTTAGAATAGCAAATGACAGATAGCTTTTAAGAATTCACTTTTGGGTATTAAGTAATATGTTATGACCTTTACAATTGAAGTGCAAAACCATCTTCTAAAAGCAAAGTCACATTTCCAAAGGACACAAGATATTCTTCCACAAACTTTAAAACTAAGGTATAAATTTAGACTTTTAAAAATTCACAGTTGGAAATATAAATAAACCAAATATTTTCCATTAATTTTTGTTGTTGTTTGAGACAGCATGTCACTATGTAGCCCAGGCTGGCCTCAACTCACAGGAATCTTGCCTTAGCTCCCAAGTGCCGGGATTTCAGGCATTGCACCCCTATGCCCTCCTTATTTGCTATAAAAATTATATAAGCATTTAAAAATAAAACCAGGAACTAACCTCTGTCTAATATCAAAAGAATATATATGCAGTCCATGCTTCTGTCTTTTTTTTTTTTAGTAGTAATTTATCAAAAATAGGGAAATACAGCCAGGTGAGGTGGCGCATGCCTTTAATCCCAGCACTCGGGAGGCTGAGGTAGGGGAAGCGTTGTGAGTTCGAGTCTGGCTTGGGCTACAACGCAAGTGCAAGGCTGGCCTGAGCTACACAGTGTGACCCTGCCTCAAAAAACCAGAGCCAGGAGTTTGGCTCAGCAGCTTACGCGCCTGTCAGGCAGGTGCGAGATTGTGAGTTCAATCCCTGGTGCCACAAAAAAAAAAAAAAAAAAAAAAAAAAAAAAAAAAAAAAAAAAAAAAAAAAAAAAAAAAAAAAAAAAAAAAAAAAAAAAAAAAAAAAAAAAAATAGGGAAATATTTTTAAACATTAAAAAAATTGAGTTCAGCTTGATTTATATTAACATATAACAAAATCCTCACTAATCTTCAATGTCTACCTATTGTTCAGAAGAAAAAATGAAAACTGCGTGTTATTCAGTATGTTTGAGGACCCATTACCGTCTACATGTTTAATATCAGTCACCAATTTTATCTTTTAGTACTACCAACAATAAAATCTTGCCAGGGATATCCTATTGTCTAGAGCCTTTCTGTGTTAACATATGTGGTTTTATTTGCCTAGAATACACTCCTTTAGTTTGCCTAAAGAGAAAACTCCCATATTCTCTCATATTTTACATAAAATACTTTATGAAGTTTTCCTGACTCCCTTTGACTAAATCAGATATTTCTTACCTCAAATATCCTGTTACCTTTTACCTATTCCCAATATACTAATTAT
>RJWM01029684.1:0-24211 GCA_004363535.1 Dasyprocta punctata | reverse complement strand
AAACATTTTAGTATATGAATACTAAGAAAACTGCACTCCATTTAGTATTTCTACTCCTAAATATTGTTTTATATTCTTTTTGTTTTGCATATAGAGTGAATTCTCTAAAAAAATATTGACAGCATTAGGTTGTCCTGAATTGATCATGTGTTGCAAATATTAACAACTTTCATGAAGTAATACGTGCCTATTACTAGTTAAAATATTCATCAACAATTATAAGGAAAAATAATATGTAAAAATGCTAAATAGCTCAAAAACATATTGTATGTGTCTACGTAACTCTTATATATACATCTATTTTATATATTTATATGTGATTGTATATACACACGGTATATGTGTAAAATTTAATAACTTCTTAAATTATAGCTACCTGGATTTAGCTGCTTACAAAACTTTTTATATATAAAGAAATCATATATAAAAGTATTTCTCTCAGCTGGCTTCAACACTTCATCTTCCAGCCTGAACTTCAAGTTTTCCTAGATACTCCACTATCTTAGTATCTCCTGATATTAAAGGCATGATTGTGTTCATTTGTTAAGTGATTATTTTGATACAGGCTCCATTCCAACAACTATCTTTTTTACAGAATATGAAGTAAAAATTGCTGAAAAGTTTGATTTTGCTTCTCAGTAATTTATAACATTAAAAAACATCAGGTTGATGACTAATTCATTGATCATGGGCAATTTAACCATACATGAGTTAATGCTACCTTTTTGTGATCATTATGAGGAGTCAGTGAAATGAAGTATATAAAAATGTCTGTTACCTAATAAGTACTACTATACTTTAAGAGGATGTGGAAAAAGATGATAATGCTTTAGGATCCACCAAAAGAGCATTCTTTAAATTTCATTCAGTACAAATAGAAAAATCAGTTTTTCAAAAATACTAGTTTAAGTAGAAATTCCTTGAGTAAGGTAAAACAAAAATTTTAGTCTTATTATTGAATAATCAACTTACGTTTTTGATCCTTTTTCATTATATAATCTCAATATAATTGAAGCCATTTTGCTTTAATATCTGTTGCTAATTTTTATTTCTTTGTACAGCTACTTACCAGAGTTCAATGTAAAGTCGGCATTTAGTGTGTACCACAGTAGAAATACAGAGAGTGATGGGGAAGTATATTTATTTCCTTAATGCTTTTACATTTGTTATGTTTTATAGGTCATTGGTAACTTCATTATAAGTCTCTTTTGAGTATCTCTGATTTTGGCTAGTTGCAGATAACCAGGGTGATTGCATGAGTTAAAAATAAAATTTAATCTCACACATTGTTTCCTTCCCACCTTTGATTCTTTTTAAACCGAATAATTAAGTACAACATTGGTATATAATAGTCTTCGCGGTATGCTTGTGTGACCTTGTTATTTTGTTTCACAAAGCATCAGTGTAGGATCCATAATTAGTGGTTAGTGGTCATGGCAGATTCAGCGAAGACATTTGAACTGAACTTTGAGAAAATTCCCCTCTCTGAGAATCCTCCACAGTTAGGTCTGTAGGCTTTGTTCATCAGGGGATAGGGAGAGGGGAACAGTGAATACTGAATGAGCACAGAGCAACCACAAGATCTCAGTTGATTGGACAGAAGTATGAATTATGAAAGGAAGTACAGAGTTACAGAAGGAAGACAAGTATCCTCAGAGTAGATGTGGTAGATGAGGAGGTGCTATGAACTAGCTAAGCTAAGTAGGTACTGTGTTTACTCTGAGTACTTGAAAAATTTGTTCATGTATGCATGTGGTCGTCGAAGATGAATGTTACTGGAAAAATAATTTACAAACCCCGATATGGCTCCAGAATTCTGTAGTTCTGAAAATAACCTGGCTACAGTATGATGAATTGGCTCTTTCATTGTTGAATCAGACAGAACTCTGTAGTGCTTGTTGTCATTAATTGGCTTAAATAGTTCAGTGAGCATCTGAGCTGCTGTGATATAGATGGTGTTTAAATGCTTGTTCTACCACCTATTAACTGTGTGACCTTGGGCAAATACCTTAACCTTTCCAGGAGTCAGTTTCCTGGTATGTGAAATCAGGATAATAATTTCTGTGCTGGTTAATATAGTGTTTGACACATAAAAAGCACTCAGTACTTTTCCTATGGTGATTCATTATGCGAAAGGGAAAGAAGTCAGTGGAATCTGGTTCTTAATTCATATATAGAAAAGTTCATCCAAGAATATTCACATCATGAGGCTCATGGAGACCACACAGAACATTTTACACAAGGCCCTTTTACTGTTCTTAAATATTCTGTGAACTCTTAAAGAAAACTTAAATGTTATTTCATTTATATCCACCTGGAATGCTTAAAATTTCAAATGAAAGAACACCCCATGATGATTTAATAACCAATTTACCTCTGATAAATTTCTGTCCATCTTTAACTGCTTGAATGCTCTTTTTATTGTTGTTCTACTTCTTGCTACCCTACAAGGTCTGCTCTACCTTATTCTTGTAGAAGACAGTCAATTTGAAAAGGAAAGTTCTATAAATTAATAAGCAGAATTTTACAATGACCCTCAAGAGCAGCAGGTGAATTTCTAATTAGAATTATCACTCTTGCCTCAATAATTCTGTGCTAAGCACTGAATTATGTCAAACATTAAAAGTAGAAAGTTCATTAAAGTTTTTAATGCATATCTATTATTTATAAAGCAATTGTGAATTGAGAGTATAGATGTGAGTATATTAGCTGCTTCCTATTTCTTGTCTTCGAAGTTTGTTATTCTTCCCTCTGGGGAGGAAGAGTAGAACAGGACTGGACTCTGTAATCAAGTAGATCAAAGTTCAGTATGAAAAACAAGCATGTACCAGGTGTATGACCTTAATCATTTTGATGTTTCTTTCTCTCACTTGTAAGAATCTATGATACTAATTATCAAATGAGTTTATTACATCAGTTTAAAAGATTATTAATGTACAACTTTAGTGGTACGATTGCTTTCCATGGTAATGATCGTGTATGTAGTATTCCCAGTGTCTGTGTCTTGTATTCATCTCAATCAATGGTTTTTCTTTTCAGAGTGAGAGAAGTCTAGTAACCTGTAGTGAAAGAGGTGGCTGTTCATGGCGATGACAGCTGTATGTTGAATTGAATCCTACTCTGTCTTGTATGCCTCTTTGAGCAGTGCAGCTGTAGATATGGATGGGAGCAGAGGAGATCCTATTAACTGAGTCACATCACTAACACCTTCATGAATTTTTCTTTGTTAAGAGTAGGACCTAAGCAATTGACCAACTACCAAGTGAATAAACACAGGTCCATGTTCTTATATTGAGGATTCAAAATTTTTTTTTTATTGCAGCCCTACTTTAAAAATAAGAAAATTAGAGTGATAAACATCAAGTGCCAGAGATACCAGGAATCTTTTAGACTTTATAAATTTACTAATATAGAATATATAATGCTACCTGAGTTAAAATTAGTGAAAGATTTGAATGTTTGATTGTGTCAAACTTCTTGAAAATGATTGTCATGTCCTCACATTAGGATTTGTCCTCTCATGTATGGTGCAGATTGAATGCTTTCAGCAATGAATAGCAGAAGATATGCACATTTTGTTACATATATATAGCTTATATGTGTGTGTGTAATATATATTAAGAATGATTTAAAGATATATACATGAAAATAACCCTAAAAATATCTATCTCTGAAAGAAAGCTAAAACAGTCCAAGCTTGCATATGGCTGATTTAATTAAAACTCAGTTAACATTGTTATTGTGTAACTAGTGACTTGAAAGTGCAAGTGTCATGAGCCATCCATTATGGAATAGTGAAAAAAAGAAGTAGGACTTGTAGACTAGAATATCACAACAAGCCTCACGGTGCTGTTTTGAAAATTATATTTATCTAAAGTATGTCAGACTATAGAATGGCATTATACCTGATTACAAATAAGAAACATAATGTCCCTAATGAATTTCTTTTTGAAAAAAAAAATTCTGCAAGGTGTTAACAATTAACAGGGATTAGGGTATTTCTATTCAGTAATAGATTTTTCAAAACCCAAGGAGTTCCTTTATCCTAGATTTTATTTTAAAAATTCTAGAAGAATATTTGAAGTTTCTGATACTTAGAAAATCTATCTTCTTCCCAGATAAGAAGTTAATGTTTGTTTTTACATTTTTTGAAGAATTTTTGTGTGCTTTGAGATTAGAATTGATTTCCACCTTTGAATGACGAGGCTCAGTGAAATATATGATAGTTCTAAAATCTGTTATTTTTCCACATTTCTTTTTCCTCCTCTATTGAAGTTTTTTTGGTTGTTGTTTATTTGCTTTTCAGCTTTGCTTCACTGACATGTGAATTCCTTTTACTGGTACTCTCCCTTCAAACTCTCTTCCCTACACTCTCCTTCATTTATAAACTTCAGTATTCTGACTTACATAGATTTTTTCTTTTTCCTCATTAAATTTTAAATTCCTCAAGAATCGTGTATTAACTTAGTCACCTATTCCCTCAATATTTTGTATGCTTTTATATAAGGCAGCTAAGAAATGCCCATTTGAAAGTATAAAATACTTAACATTGAAATATTTAAATGTTTACTTTGATTTTAAAATAAGTATGAAAAGAAGTGTGTTCAATATAGTGCTTTTGTGAAAAGGTCAAAGATGTTTAATTTCCATTTGTTTTAACAAATGAAACTAATCTAATTCTGCTTTAGGAGATATGTATTAAATTTTGGGATTAAGAATGTTCACTTTAAAATCAAAAGCTCACTTGCCTAATAGAGGAATGGACTTTCTTTTATACAACAGAGCAACTTTTATCAATAGTGTTCTCTTGCACAGTCATTTTTTGAATTTTATTTTCATTCTTCAAGGAGTTAAATCAGCTTAATCATTTACTTAGGCCTGATGCATTTCTGCTGAAAAGTTTCCTAGGGCAGTCACAAAAGCTTGAGCTTGCATCTCTGGAAATCTCAGCTGGGCACATTCACTTGACAAATCTTCATGGTAATAAACAGACAATTCTAGTGAAACATACTGTGAAGAAAATTCAAAAAGTGATCTTTCCAGGAGGAAGCTTAAACCCCTTGGAAAAGTCATCACCTAGAATTCAAAGATACTTCGACATGCAAATAACCCACTTGAGACAAGGGAGCACCTGTAGTTCTGCCTTGATTATGTCTTCAAGCTTCAATTTAAAGTAAATGAGAGAACAGAAAGTATATTCTTTTGATGAGCTCTGCCCTCTGGGTAATACAGACAGAAGGAGAAATTGTGGGTGTTGGTACCTGTCCATAATGCCTTCCTGGCCATCAGTAGTTACAAGCCACTTACTGTCATTTAGTGGTGTGTATAAGACATACTTGTTACATGCTGCCTGTTTTTTCATAGTTGTTAGCTGTAAAATGGAAAACTTAAAAAGAATTTTTGTTTTTTTGCCTCTAGTAAAAGCAGGGAAAGAGACAACTAGAAGGAAATTATAACATAGTGCTTTGTGTTTTGAGGGAAACAAAATATCGTAGAAAGGAAGTAGTAAGAACCAGCAAGAGAAAGGAAGAGCTAGTACTCCAGGGGTCAGGGAAAAGTGAGAAAATTGAGAGACAAAATTGAGAACAGGAACTTTGGCTTAATGCACAGACAATGAGTTCATGACAGGTTATCTCAAGGATCTTTAGATTACCTAAACTGCACAAAGGAAGAGCGGCATCAGATGATGTTTTAGCTGTAATTTGCATTATTGAGTATTCAGTGTCATTCAGCAGTAATTTTATCTGTCCTTGGGTAACTCTCCAATATCTATATCTGATTATATTAACCACTTAACCATCTCCTTAAGCCTCTTAGCCCTAGTTTTCCTATTCTCACATCATTACCAATTGAAGCATATAATTAATGGTGTTTGGTGTAAAGTAATTTAGTTTTCATCTACCCTATTTCAAATATATTGACATCTTTGTTTATCTTCAATTTATCTTTACTTTCTTATCTCCTTCACAGGAGGTGAGGTGCCTCTTTCCTGGATCAGGCTGATCTTTCATATTTACATTTAATCCTATCCCTTTTCTTAAGAGCTACTTTACTCCATCAAGGCCTCCTCAATTTCATTACTTTGACCTCAAACTCTAGCCTCTAAAGAACTGCACCTTTATTTCCTTTATTTTTCCCCAAATAAAATGTCTTTTATAAACATGCAAAATTTAACTGTACTTAGTATCTCCAGACCTTCTGTTTCACTGGGAGCACCCACACATTACAATTTGTTTTAATCAAGACTCTAGTGAGACATTTAAAATATAGAGTTCAACAGTGACTCAATATTCTCTTCCCCAGTCAGAACGTTTATTCAACTTAGTGGACCTATTGTGTATTGTTTATAGGGCACAACTTTCAAGAAGTTATTGTCTGGCATTGAGTTACTCTTCATGTACATTTCACTTGTGGTTGTCTAATCTGCCTATCACTTACGTTGAGATTATCCACAGTTTGTTCTCTTAATTATCATTCTTCATCTGTGATATTACTGCTTTTTCCTAGTTCTATGTATGAATCAAGGAAAGCTTTAATGACTCCTGAATTTGCATGTTTAACCCAGATTTTTTTTTCCTGACTGTCATTTTCAAATACTATACCTGTTTATACACTGGGAAAAATACTTCACACTTGGAATTTAAAGGAGGACAGTTTTATTCTGGCTCATGATTTCAGTGGGCTCAGTCCATGGTTACCTGGCTCCAAGATAGAAACGGCATGGTAAAGAGGAATGGAAATGGAAATCCGCTCAACTTATGGAGACCAAGAGGATGTAGAGAGAAGTGAAGACAAAAGGCATAATGAGAAGAACAGGAGAAGAGAGGAGAGAAGAAGAGAGGAATAAAGGAAGAGAAGGGAAGGGAAGGGAAGGAAGGGAAAGGATTTATTCCATAAGAATTAACTATGACTCCTAAGTCTTTTTAATCCTAAAATAAAAATTAGAAGTTGCTGTTTACGTTAATTGACATTGAATTGTTGGAATTATCTTTGTCAGTACCTTCATGGGGACATCCCTACTAAAATGAAATGAAAAGGATCCTGATCCTGATTATTTAGAAGAAATTTCTTGGCATAATTACCAGTGATTGTCTTTTGAGTTCATATTTTTCTCATTTACTTGTGATAAAATTTATCTGTAAAAATGTGTTTTTATTGCCACTTTTCCTGGGGTAAAATGTGTCTCGTATCATTTAGCTGTATTACTCTGTGGATAAAAAAGGGAATGAGAACTTTTCAGAATGGACTGTGAGAAGCTATTAGAAAAGTACTGGAGGATGTTAGCAAGGAAGTATAAGTATTGAGCCCTTTGAATTATTCCTTTTTTTTTTTTCTATAATTAGGGCATCCCTGTTTGTCAGTTGAAGCCCTTCTGAGTTAGTCGCCTACATTTCCAGAGAGGCTCAGAGAAAGGGCCAATATCTTTCTCAATGATTACATTTCAAAGACTGGTTCCAAGGTCCATCTAAAAGACATTCCTCCTTTGAAAACTAGCAAGAGGACTTTTGAAATTCTTGCGTATATCTCAAAGGAACAGCAAAAGAACATGCAATTACCTGTCTTAAAAACAAACAACCAACCAAAAGATGAAAACAACAGCAACAGCAACAACAAAAAACAGCTCTAAGAAAAACACAGACCAGAGTCAGCAAGAAGCCTGTCTGAAGTGTAATCAAACTCAGGAAACATTAAGGATATCTTTGTCAATAAGCTTACTACAGCTCTTCATATTTCCTGGAAACATGTTAAATGAAGGAATATGCCTGTTGTTTCATTCTGTTATCAAATCTGACTAAGTATAATAGAATTCAAAGCATCAGTTAGAAGGTAAGCAACATGATGAACCAACTTATATTAATAAAGAAATGACAGCATTCTTGTGCTTGTATTTTTTTCCATAGTATGTATGGTGGACACCCTAATGGGTGTAACAAAGGAAAAATAGAAAGGATTTTGGAGGAAAGGAGATATATCCTTGAATCTAGATGTTTGGGAACTTTTAAATCACTTTACTTACACAGATGTTACATCGTTGTGACAGGTCTACTGCCTGCTAAAGTTTCATAGCTTTAAACTTAGCAGATTTAAAATGAGTGAAGAAAAACACTACCTTGGGCTAATAGAGATGACTTCAGCATTTTTTTAAAAAAGAAGTAGTTGTACTTATGAAATTCCTCAACTGATAATTTCACTAAAAGTCTATCACATTTTAAAGAAAAAGATTTCCCTCATGTCTGCATCTCCCTCTCTTTCCCCAAGGCCCCACCCATGATTAGAAAAACCAGTTTACCACTTAGCTATGACCAAATATGGTATCTCAACCAAGATAAAATGATCAGAAAGACGTTATTATCTCATTGTTTTTAAGCTTCTTATTTTTCATAAAATATTGAATTATTCTTATTTGATTATATCATATCTTGGGCATGGGCAGTAGGTTTAATTTTTTAAAAAACTTTAATCTATGGGATGTTGGAAGACTGAAATTTGCAATTTAGTCTGCATATAGATTTTTCTGATATAAATATTCTATCTTTCATAATTAGTCATTTAATTTGGTTATACAAGTAAAAGATTATGCAAGAAATTTATTATATGTAGAGATAGTATATTAATTATTTCATTTGAAAAAGAAAGAAAATTGGAGAATTATTTCAATTTTTGAAGCTGATTTATTTCATGAATTTTAAAAACGTGAATATATAGACAGAATAATACTTAATATTTTCACTATTGAAAAACATCTCTAAATGTATGTATTGTCTCGATAGATATACACAGAAATATTTAGAGATATATGCATAGGTATTCTGGGTCAAAACCATGGGATGTAAAATCTTATTTGCTTAATTTAACTTCAATCAATACATAACAATAAATTTAGTAAAAGAAACTATTTCAATTTAAAACTTTTTTAAAAACAAGAAACTAATTCAAAAGAAATGTCATTTTTACTGCTTTAAGAATTATGCTTATAGCCTGGCGTGGTGGTGCATGCCTTTAATCCCAGCACTAGGGAGGCTGAGGTAGGCAGAGCATTGTGAGTTCCAGGCCGGCTTGGGCTACTAGTATCTTCTGTCTGTATTTCTGTATTTTCTAGATATTTCAGGGGAAAGTGATTTGTTTATGTGACCACCTGTAGTATGATGTATATAATACTGTAGCTACCATGTAAGAAAGTACCGTACCCTATTCTTGAAATGCATTTTAATACTATGAACTTTATATGTATTTGGATTGCTCTACTTTAGACAAAATTTGCATATAACAGTGCTTTTCCTTAGAATTGTAATGGGTAAATACATTGTGGACGTTGCTTACTTTTTAATTAAAATGTTGCCTCATTGCTTTATGTGAAGCTTTATTTAGGATTTGTTTATCCTGCAATGATCTATACAGGCATCTACATTAATGCTGCAATGATCCATCCATTCCAAGGGATGGAAAATGACACTAAACAAAATAAAGCTGGAGACATTTCTAGATAAATGGATGCATCTTGACACATCCCTTATGTGATATAATCAACAAAAAAGAAGTATATTTTGAAGTCATAAATCCAATAGAAAACAATCAGAAGTTAGAGAGTTCAGTAGTCTACATTTAAAATTTATAATTTTAAGAGAACAGTTCCTTGGCAAAGTTCTGGGTGTGTGTGTTATTTAAATAATATTCCTTTTTTGTTTTAACTTGGTCTTTCATAATATGCTGCTATTTTCATTTCATTACATTATCTATTTATGATATTTTACACACATAGTTTAAAATTTAAAATATTAACACAATGTTTTATTGATTTAACCTTTCCTTCAATCTAAAATATGTTAAGTATGATGAAATATTGTGTACATTATGCCAGATATACAAAATTTGTAAGATGAAGACAATGAGCACAAAAAAAAGCACTTGAGTTTACCATGGATATTCTCTTTCCTGTTTATTATTATTTTAAGGTGGTAGAATCATACAGCTGTCAGTTACTTTAATTGCCTTTCTTTTCTTTTCTATTTTTATTTTTTTTGGTGGTACCAGGGATCTAACTCATGACCTTGCTCTTGCCAGGCAGGTGCTTACATCACTGAGCCAAATCCCTGACCCCTCATTGCTTTTTTCTTGCATAGAAAAAAAAAGCCCCTTGTATTGTGTTTAAAAGTTAATTTTATTATGCAAATCACACTATGTGCATGGATTACTTGTTTTATGGTTAGCATCTGTCAAAAATATTAGGATTTCATTATGTAATAAAATTGAGAGAACATTATTTTAAAGGGTAATTTCAGTAGATACATGATGATCTGTAAATGATATGTATTGTTAACAATCTGCAAATTTTTAAAAAACATCTTAATATTGACATTCAGCTAGGTAAATCCATTTTCAAACCTTGACAAAGGAGAATCAACTTTTTTGCTTTCAACATGTAGAAAACATATTTACTAAGATGTATTTTACTTTCTAAGCTTTCTCTGAATTTTTTTTTTTTTCAGCACCGGGACTTGAACTCATAACCTCGTGCCTGCCAGATAGGCGCTTAAGTCACTGAACCAAACTCCCTGCCCTCATTTTTTTGAGGCAGGGTCGCACTGTGTAGCTCGGGCTGGCCTTGCGCTCGCGTTGTAGCCCAATCTGGCCTCAAACTCACAACACTCTGCCTACCTCAGCCTCCTGAGTGCTGGGGTTAAAGGCGTGCACCACCACACCCGGCTTCTCTGAACGTTAATATATTTACATTAACTAGTCTTACTGAGGGACATTTTAATTGTAGAAACTAGGTCAAGTTTATTAGAGTTATGCCATCTTGAATTATATAACTACATGCTTATATTAAAATCTTTTGTAAGAATATATGGAGACTTTGTAATGTGTGGATTCATAAGTGTAAGTGATGTGATATATATATATATATATATATATATATATATATATATATATATGGTTGGTTCTTTATGTTTTGCATAGAGACACAGCTAGGAGAGAAGGAAAATTCTCAGCTTTTTTAGTTTTAAGAAGTCCTAAAAAGAAATTTTTATATACTTTACATTGCTTAAATCTTTTGTCTTTTATTAAAAAATAAATAAAATGATACATAATTCTCCCTGGATAAAAGTGAATCATTTAAAAATCCTTAGATTTGACATTTCTAACCCATGGCTTCTATTTTCCTCTTCAAACTGATTTTTATAATTACATTTATACTGAGTTTTAGTATAGGTCAGACTTATTTCTGGGCTCTAGATAACTTTTAAGGATTGATTCAGGTCATACAGTTTTCTAGGAAGGTCATTTCTAAGAAATATGTTTGTTTTTAAAAAAACTTATTCAACACTGGTGTTATCATAACTATTCATCATCTGCTAGACTTTTCTCAAAAATATGGGCAAATAATAGCTGTATTTTCAATGTATAATACAGTGTTCACATATTTAATGAAAACTGAGTGCAGCTAAAATTTTATTTCTTAGTCACACTAAACTTTTTCTAGTCTTTAGGATTCATGTATCTAGTAATTACAGTGTTACATTATAGACACAGACCATTTCCATTATTGTGCAAGAAAAAATTCCCATTGAACAGCACACAATAGCCTTCCAATTGCTGGAGATAATACACAGCATTCACAAATTAAAGCAGGAAAGGTTTAATTTAGCTCACAGTTCTGGGGGGTTTAGTACATAACTGACTCCAACACACGAATATCATGGTAAAAGTGAGTAGTGAATCAGAGCGGCCTAGTCATGGCAGATGGGGCAGAGCAACTGAATTACTAAAGAGAAAGATGACCAGTGTGTGTCAGTCAAGGCCATGCCACCATGCCCAATGCAGGAACACTCCCAAAATGTGCTTTGCTAATAGGCCTTTCTTAATCTAATGAAGTTGGCATTTTAGGTTTACTGGTCACAGAGCATTTGCAGTCTTATTTAAAACAAATGCCAGTGCAAGAGTTTTCCCTCCAGATTAATTAAGAAATCCCTCCACCAGGTAGTAATGTCACCATTCTGCTTTACTCAAATACAGTATGTTGTGGTTCTATACTTAATGTGATTTGACTAGAACATTGAAAACAGTGTGCTTGTTGCAAAGCTGGTATGTACACATAAATAGCTATGTTTGCATTATATCACCCAACTCTAATTACTAACTGGAGAAATGGTCAAAGTGTTAAAACAAATCTTAAAACTTTAATACTTTATATAAGATTATTTCATTGATGCCTTGAAGTTATATTGTCCCTTTATTATATGATAACCAGGAACCAGATAACAAAAAATTCTGTGATCTAGTTGAAATGAGAAAATGAGAGTTGATATAGCAGTTTAATTCAGGCATTAAGAAATGCATCTCAATATAATTCACTTATCTTCCTCTCTAAATATGTATGAGTCAATAGATAACATACTTATTCAAGAGTTAGTTCAGATAAGACTCCTGTTTTACACTAATAGTTTTATAAGCATACATCTTTATTCAAGGTCCTTTCTGTAATTAGTCAGGGGATAACATTAAAGGAAGTGGCAAATAACATCAATGTATTGTCACAGTGTTCACTTTTATCATTTCAGATTAATATTATAAACACAATTAGTAACATTTTATTTAATTATACTTAAATGTGCCTATCTATTAAAATTCGTGATAGCTTCTTCTCATTTTTTCTTCTTCTTCTTTTTTGCTGTATTAGGGGTTAAACTCAGGGAATTCTGAGCTATATCTGCAACCATTTTTTAAATTCTGCAACCATTTTTAAATTTTGAGACATGGTTTCTTGACTGCTCAGACACGCTTCGAATTTGCAGTCTTCCTTCTTCTATTCTCTTGTCTTAACCTCATAAGTAGAATTACAAGCATGCAAGTCTAAGTAAAGCTTAGTCTTTTTCTTTTTGCACTAAATACTAAGACTTAGAATATGATTTATTGCAGGCATATTGGATATTTATTTAATTATACATATGATTCCTAACACATTGAAATTATGTTTTTGATGAATACTGAAATAGTACATTCAACAATTGTGTTGATAATTTGAAAGCTATTATCATGGCCTTTTAATAATTTAATGATTGCATATTTTATTCTATTATTTATGAATTAGAGGCTTCTTAGTAATAATACTCTAGTAATTAATTTATAAGTAATTATGAGTTTCACCATAATTTCTCCCATAGATCCTAATAGTTGTGGGTTCACAAATTGAGGTAAACCATTGTATGATGACAAGTTTGTGTTTTTAGTTCATTAGTGGCTTTATTTCAATTAACCAACTTAGAAAACAAAACATGGTGTACCTCTGTTAGGCAAATGATCATCAGTACAAACATGAAATGTGGTAAGTTTTATTGTCTATTTATTGTCCATTCTATGAAAAATCATTTGCTAGGTAAATACATCTATTCAGCTGCTATGCCAGAAAGAAACATAACATTCGAAGTAAACTGTAAAATGCAATATGTAATTTAAAGAAAACACACTCAAAACATAAAAGTAAGTAAATACAGCCTGAACTTACTTTTTCCTCTCAGTTCCTATTTCCCAATTTAAGAATCTTCTAAAACATAGGATTGTAAATTCTCAATCCATGTTCACTACTGTATTTCTCCCTCCTCTCTTATGGTGTGGGTTGCAAATGGAAAGATCCTAGTATATAGTCTAATGGTTTTTCCATTACCTCTGTGTTTGTTTCAGATTCTTACCATAGCAACTCTATTCTTACATGAGACAAATATGGTACTTATTAGCTGTCGGCTTTGTACACATTGTTCACCCATGAGGACAGAGTCTGTGAGCTCAGCAGTAGTTTCTCTGATTTTAATTGTCCAGTGAAAGCAATTTGAAGAATGAAGTGAAAGAATACACAAACTTGTACTGAATGCATCATAAACCTGAAAGATACAATGATCTATTTTATGATAACTTCATTCTACAGGTAGTTTATTGGTTTTTTTGGTCACATTATGGGTGTACAATTTGTCTGCCTCTGCATGTATTGCCCTCTCCAGGTTCTTTCTTGAGCACAAACCAAGTTTATGTTACTAGAAGAAAATTTCGATATATTTCTTCTAACCAAAATATATTTAAATTAGGTAAGATGAAGGAAGGGGAAGGGAAAGGGATTACAAAATGAACACATTTTATGTACATGTGTGAACTTCCCATGATAAATATGATCATTAGGTCCTGCCAAAATGTACTAATAAGAATAAAAATTAAAAATTAAAAAAAGAAACCTCTTAATAGAATTCTTTCCTCCACAGTTTTTCTATAGGTTTGCCATCATTTCCAAAATATTGTCACAAAAATAAATTCCTTAAGTGCAGGAAAATTTGCTAATGTAGGGTCAGTAGAGTTGTCAACCAGCTATTTAGCAGAATGTCCACAGTTTCTCATTAAGGTGTGTCTCTAAATAAGATGTAAATTTAATCAATCTAATATTGATGAAAATAGATACAACAGTGATTTTTTATGCATCACTTCTACAAAGTTTTCAAGTTAAAGAGATTAAATATTGCTGTATAAAAGAATTGATTATGCAGTATACTACAGATAAGCAAAATTATTTAGTCCTAATATCACAAGCTGTTTTCAATTATATACTTGTGAAATCCATAACAAGAATATTTAAAATTAATTGTTTACTAGTGAAATCCAATGTTTTCATAAGACTTTTACCTTATCTTAAAATTTGCTTTAAATTACTAATAGTTGAAATTTTTGATCATTTTTGTGATGTCCATTAAATACTATGAACTCAGAGCAATGCTAATCATGCATAACTATTATGAACTCAATAAAGTTTATGAATTTAGTTATATTAAAATATTGTATACTATTAAATTTCAACAAAGTTAACAAATATTGTAATTTAGTAAAGACTTTAAGAGAAGTAGAAAATGGTCTTGACTTTCAAAAGATTTTGAATTTGAGAGTAACAAGATAGATGACAGAGAGATACATCTCAGTATATAAAACCATTATGTTCAAAAGTCATATTGCTTGTTCAAAACATTTGTTCCCTTCTTCATCATTTGCAGACCTCTAGTGCATCACTTTAAAGATTATAAATTTCATCCACTTATAAAGTAATTTCTAGGTTCCAAATGTCTTTTTGAGGGATAAACATGATAGCTGTATGAATTACAGGAGGAAAATACTTTTATACCCATCTTGTGGAAGAGAAACTGGAGTGAATACCAGACTTGCTTGTTAGTTACCTTTCATACACTATCATGGACATTCTCAAGATCTGAGAGAATGTAAATAACTTAATATGTCTGTTTTCATCATTCCATAATGAGCATTTTGAAAAGTGATGATATAGCAGATTTAATCAAAAAGTTCTCCTTTTAGGCAATTATTTACCAAATAAGATATTTCTCCTGAGATGTATGTTATGCTTGAAGGAAATACCCATGGACACTTCTCTATCACTGAATTCTGTTAAATAACCTGCATTAAGAATGTGGCTGCTTTAAGGACTCAGTGCAATAGGTGCACAAAATAGCCAGATAAATTGAAACTAAGTGCAAGTAGAAAGACAGTATTTTAGACCAAGATATGAAGATCATACTGCATAAATTATGTTATTGGTAAAAGAAAACAATACTTGAAATATGATTTTGCTTTGTCTTAGAAATATAGTTTGAATGATTGTTTCAAAGAAGAATGAATGGATAAATTTAATTTTTGAAAATCCGTATTTTACAAAGGTAGTTTGGTAATATGATTACAAATCATGCTCATGTTTTTATTTGACTTTTTATTTGAAAAAATTGATCTTCAGTTGCTACGGCTTATCTTAACACTTGACTATCAGACCGAAGTGTTCTATGATTGTCTTAGAAAACTTACAGCAAAGTTCCTAAAGTAAATTGTAACCTACAGTGGAGTAGTTTATTGGGAACCAGTTTCTCAGAAGAATTGAGGAGTTTCAAGGTTACTTTTATAAATTAGGCTTTAATTAAGTGGCACCTGACAGGTGACAGTGGCCTGCACTGGAGCTCACAGATCTCTTTATTAAATTACCATTTCCCACCTGAGAGTGTTGGATTGGGTAAAGTCAGCTTATCCGCAACATTTTATCTTCAACCCATTTGTAGCATAACGAGGTATGAATTGATCCATTGGTCACTTTAGTTTGGATCATTTAAAAATTGTGAAAATTTTACAATAATGAATATTAGTAATGTATATCAGCATTTAGTATTTAGACTCGTCACAGTAATTACAAAGATAAAAGATTCCTTTAGTTAAGGAGATGTCGTTGATATAACTTTTATCAATAAACACAAAATATTCTTTTGTAACCCCAAGAATAATAAATTGAACTTGGGATATGTTTTTTTCTCCATGCAGCATTGGTGGGAAAACATGGTCACAAACTGAAATGAACGAGAACCAAATCAAATTCAATGGTTAGGGTCAATGTTGACCTTGTGTGTAAATCTGATGTGATGCTCATCCATTTCTGTTCAAGACCAGAATCATGAAGAAAATTGAGTTCATGAACCAAGGTGTCACTGTATAAAGATGTTTGGCCCCCAAACCATCTTTCACATCAATAGATTAGTATCTATTCCATGAGGTGTTCAGATTTACACCATGATTTTTCATGATTTTAGTGAGAGTAATTAAATTTGTTTCATACCCACAAATCCATTAATTTCTGTTGTCCAATTTAAAAAATTAATCAAAAGTAAATCATGAGATATTTACAACCCAATGACACTACATTTAATCTTCTTCAATTCTTGCTGAATACAGCAAGTAAACTGCTCCCAATAGACTAAATAATATCACAGAATGTTAAAGTAAATCTAATATGAAGGAAACTTTCTATTTATAATTTTATGACATTTTAAATTATTTTAAAAAATAAAAACACTTTATCTCATTTAATGTTAATGAAATCATGTGTTTCAGGTCTCTATAACAAAATACAATTTCAAACAAATAAAGTATTTTCTTCAAATTCCATACATATTATTCACAATGCTGCTATATTTTAAAAAATTCTACAGAATGAATTATTTATAATTTGATTCAGAATATGGTTATAAAGTTTTGCCAAGATAAAAAAATATCTTTAAGGAGAATACTTTTGTTCATAGAAATATAAATATAAACAGGTACAAAATAATATAATGCTGAGTTGTTATATACATTATATATATATGTATATATATATATGAATGCTGCCTCCTATATATATATATATATATAATGTATATAACAACTCAGCATTATATTATTTTGTATATATATATTATATTATATATATACATATATAGTTTTTTGTTGTTGTTGTTGCTTTTTTTTTTTGAGACAGGGTCTCCCTATGTAGTTCAGACAGGCCTGAGGTAATCATGTAGCCCAGGATGGTCATGAACTCATCAGAACTCGTCAAGCTCAGCCTTCCAAGTTCTGGCATTACACACGTGTACCACCATGTTCTGCTACAAAAATGATATAATTTGAAAATTTGGGATTATTAAATGTTTTAGCTGCTTTCCTAAAGATAAGCAAAAAAGGTAAGATTTAAAATAAATTTATAATACAAATGTATTCAGTTCTTTATAAAGAATTATTATAAAATTTCTACTCCAGAAAATTCTTCTATGAAAATTTAACATCAGATTAAAAGACTGATAATTATATCCTGTGTCCATCACTAGTAATGTAAAACTCTGGAAACAACCTCATTCATAACTTCAAAATTCTCTAGAGTTACTTTGCTAATTTTGTTGTTATATAGTGAGTTAACTTAGTTTTGTTTTGTCTTTTTCATCATATAATTGTATAATGTAAACATAAATATAGTCATAATGAAATATTACTATCTTACAAATGTATAATGGAGCAAAATTTCAATAGCCTTTCATAGTGAAATTCACTTGCTCTTCATCATTGTAACAATCATCATGTTAGAGGGAAGGAAATCTAGCTTTACTATATGAAAATGAAGAGAGCTGAGATTTTTGACACTTTTCCTAATTGAATGCTGCCTCCTAAAAGGACTGAATGTGGCTGGCAATTAATCAGTTATAAATATTATAGTACTTATATACTGCTAAAGAATCATTTTTCCAAACCACACATTTTTCATACAAATTTTAATTTATATGTTACTTTTATTTTTAATATTTTCATAAGTAGCAAACAAATGTCCTTAAGGAACTGGAGGTTTTGAGTTCAGATCTCTGACTTCAAAGAGCCTATTTCTATTTAAAGTTAAGTACTACTTTAAGGGATGCTGGCTAATTTTAAATTCCCCTTCTTATCAAGTAAAGAGTAATTCCCCTACAGATTTACAGCAATCAACAATCTCATTTGAAACTTGTTACTCTAATTTACCAATTTTATTGTGAAAATGACTTCAAGTAGGGTTAGTAGTACATTGCAGTGATATACTTTCAGAAATAGGCAGAGAGGATGTTTGGCACTTTCTGGAATACTTTACATTGATCTGATTTCCTTCATAATCACACTTCATATAGAGTTAAAAGCATATTGATTTATTATGAGGAACTGACAGTCATAAAGTTGCAATAAAATACATAAAAAAGGCTGATAATGCTAGAGAAAAGCTGAAAGTGAACTATGTCCCCAAAATTTAGCTTTTATTTCTGTCTTGGTAATCTAGTCATAATTTGGTTTTGTGTAGTGTGTATGTGTGTGTGTGTGTGATGTGTATATGTGAATTTGAACAGAATTATGCTTTTCTCTACGTTGTGTGAAATTCAGCTTTTTCTCTATTAATTCCGTCTAATCTGCCCAGTGTAAGAACAAAAAAAAACTGAAAATATGGGATACTATTTTTAAGTAGCATGTGAGTTGCATTCTAAAAACTCAATAGGTTTTTCTGAAACATACAGACCTAATATGGGTAAAATATCTCTAAATATAAAGCAATAATTCTAAAAGAAATAAGGTTGGTATTTCTTTTTTTCCAATTTGACATATGGATGGAGTTTTTATTTCACTTTTTCTTTCTTTATTTATTATTGTTTTTCTGTTTTCTTTGTTTGTCTTTTCAGTACCTGGGATCGAACTCACAAATTCACATTAACCAGGCAAGCGCTTGAACTGCTGAGCTAAATCTCTGGCCCTTTACTTTACTTATTTAATAAGTCAGTTAAATAGTTACTTACATTTTGTAGTCCTGGAGATCAAACTGAGGGTTTAGCACACGTTAGGCAAGCTCTTTACCACTGAGGTATATTTATAATCCTATTTATTAACAATTGTTAGCAAATAAAAAATTGATCCCAATGCTTTACACTTAGATAATTTTATAAGATACCTCCAATAAAAAATACTAAGGGTGTTATGACAGCAAATGATTTTAAGAAAATAAATCAACTAATTTTATGTAGTTTAATGATTATTACAAATGTATATCATATTTAACCACATTCTAAACTCACTCTGTTTTAAATAACATCACAGAGATACAAAATGCATTCAGAGCATTTCTGATGTTTTTTAATAATGTAAATTGCAAGGTTCAATTCCATTTTATTAGCATGATGCGATTGTCATATACTCCCCTTTGGATATTTTTGAGATATGCAAAAAAGACATGTCTACATAAGTAAAAGAACAGTTAAGTAAAAATATATCTCTTCTCTGAACTCTAACTGGGATTTCCCAGGGTATCCTAGCATAGAAGCTTGAATAATTTATCCCATCTACCCAGGAAATCTTAAGAATTGTTTTGATGCTGTTTTCCTGAGGGTGTGGCACATTAATATACCAATTAAATAAATTAAGTAGTTTTAAAAAATTGTATGATCAAAGAAATGAACAGTCAATGAAGTATTTATATTAAAGTTTATTATAATTGTAGTCTTAAAGGAATTGGGTAAGGTTTGGAATAATAAGAAAAGTTTTCCTGAATCCCACTTATGCAACAAATTAATGTTTAAGAATATATTTTAATATACATTAAAAGTTATTATGTATTCTAAATAGTTAAGTGCACAATTGTTAGTTTTATGAGTTAAACATTAAAAAGATTTTTGTTTCTTTTTGTTAAAGTACACTCATAGAATTAGATTGAAATAGTTGAAGTGTTTTCTCTGTTTATCACTTTCCACCTAATGAGAAAGAACAAGCAAAGCATATGTTTTTAATTCATAGGATAACATAAATGTTGGGTTCCTGGTTATTCAGCAGGTAAGGTCAGAATTCTTTAGGGAATCATGGAGTTGTTTTCACCTGTTATTTTCTTTGTCACTTTCTGTTCCTAGCAGAAGAAACTGGCCCAACATATTTTATCTGCAGTGTCATGGAATATATTTTTGTACTTTTGGTTAATATGTGGTCCTAGTGTTGGGTTACAGAGACTTTTCTCAATAGTGAACAAGGTGCTATTTTAGGGAAAAGTGCTACTTTTCTCAAAGAGGGAAAGAAAATACAGACAGGTAAAATGAAATCTTCCACATTTTGCAATGTGTATTTCATTATATAGGATGATTTATATCAGCAATTATTAATATATCTTACTATACTTATAATTCTAGTCATGAAGAAATATGTGGGGTTTTGCTAATAATTGGCAAATAAGACTTTTGAAAACATGTGTCAACCATGAGGAACCCTTTAGCACTGTATGGGTTTCGTAGTCTTCCCATCAAGCCCACATTTTGGAGGAGATGTCACACCAGGATAGTATACCTGGGCTCTAGGATTTGCTTTGCTAATGTGACTGTGGTCAGCATAACTTTCCTTGGCTTTTCTTCCTTTATTTTACACAAAAACAAGTGCCTTAGCAAGCCACTGGATTTAGGCTTTATTTCTGGAATCTTCATTTAGAAAACTAATGGTAAAGTTGAAAACTAGTAGAAACAGTGGAAGGAAAAAAGCAAATTTCAGTTCTCCCTAGTGAGCTCATTACAATATAAGTTGGATGATTTTTGGCGAGGTCAGCTATGAGGGACAAGTAAGGGATCGAGAGTCACTGTTACTCCTAAGTATTGCTCTTTTAGAAATTTTGCCCCTTTTAAAGTGCTCTAATAATTTAAGAACTTCTTGGGAATGAGCAATAGTTATAGTTACTGTATTTATGTCTTAACAATGCTGTAACACACAGCCTCACCCACACTCACGCATATGTATTTTCTCATATTAGTCAAGAGTACAGGATCCTTGGAATACTTTTGAATTTTGAAATGTCATCTTCCAAATGAGACAAAACAATTCTGTTTTAAGGAGTTTCACCTAAATTCAAAATTTTGGCTTCTGAGTTGTTCCTGTATGATATATACTAATACCTATATAGAGTACATACTAATTTCCTCATTAAAATGTAGTTGTGTTTTACCAGTTTACACAATTAATATATTCATTTATTTTGCATTTAATACTATGAAGTCTTTTATAAATCCAATTTTATATGTATTTATAACACAGATTTTTTAATTACAAGAGTTATGACTCACCTTGAAGAGAAGTCGCAAAGAAGTTTAGGAATGAAACAAGCCACATTCATTAGTCAATGACAATGAAAATATAAGCTGGACTAGAATGTGTAATGTTACTAATGAGGAGTTGCATCCATTTTTATGGGCCTTGGAAATTGTAACATAGATTATAAACAATTTAGAGGCTCAATTTTTCTCTGAAATGAGACATAATTACCTTTCCTTTACACGAGGCCTTTTTTCAAGAATAAATTACCTTATAAGAAGAGAGAAGCATTGTGCAGTAATGGGAGGATTGCAGGAAGTACAGTGTAAGGTGGAGAGAGAGCTGGAAAGAGGAGAACTGTGAGATCTGTCTGTACAGATGACAGGTTCAGCTCTAGGCTGCAATTCAAGACCATTGGACAAGGAGGGCTGTTAGCAGATGGTCACAAATAAATAATTATCTAATAATTATATGCTATAAATCAAGGTTATAGCTAAGTTTTGGGAACCAGAATGCTGTCAAGCTCAGTAAAAATGTGAGTGAAATCTTCAGAAAGCCACAGATATGTTCCAAAAATGCTCTCTACCAGGTTTGCTAGGTTATGCACATTTTTATATATGCACATGAATTATATACATACATATTTATAATTATACATGTGATTACATATTTACATATACTATATATATGTAGCATTTTAGTGCAATTGTTATCCAGTGCAAATGAGATTCACTAATTTTGTTCAGGATGTAAAAATTAGAAAATTTATAGTTAGCAATTTAATACAAGATAACAAATTAAATTGCTTATTAACAAATAATAGCATTTCTTGTAAGAAGGTTGCAAAGGAAAACTAGATGCAGTTTCTTTAAAATTTGCTTAGTAAGTTGTTAGAACAGTGAAATTGTGTGGAAAGTGGAATTAAGAGGACAAATAACTTGCATAGCTCAACCTAAATATGTAATGTGGTGGTACACCTTGATATAAGTATTTAAAACTGCTGTGTTCTCAAGCACCTTTTGAACGCTGTCCTTATAAATCCTCTCATAGCTGGTAACATGCCTGGAAATGTTCCAAGTACTTTGCACCATTATCTCACTTAATTCCACATTGATCCTCAGGTAGCATTATTGTCTGGAGTCTGAAGATCAGGTTTGGGTGGCTTAGGAGGTTAAGTAACTTGTTACAATTCGCACAGCCAGTCACGGGAAAGTCATTTAACAGGTAAGATGTGGACTTAGAACCAAAGAGTTTATGTGGGTCATATGTCCTTATAAAATTGTGCCTGTTTCTCAGCTGCATACCAGAACATCACAGCTTGTCTTTAACCTGGCAGGATTCACAGTCTTGCTTTTAATTAGCTAATTATAGACTTCGGTTTATCTAAATTAGCTGTTCTCACTCTTTAGGGGTGTGGAAACCAGCAACTTGTCATTGTCTCTGCTTTGAGACCACCAGGTCCCTTTCTGCACTGACTTAACACATAATTCTTGATGTGTAGTCCTGTCTTTCAACCTTGTTTTTTGACAACAAAAGTAAATTGAGACAGGTACTAAACACATGATTAATAGCATTCTGTTTGTTACTCTCCTCTATCTGCCTTTATCTTTTGGCAAAATTCTGGAATTCATATAAAACCATGTTATTTTATTTGTGACAATGAAAGAATTTAACTGTAAATCATTATCAAGTAGTAGTACAGATTTTAGAGCAGAATTACAATTTTAAAAAGTACAGATCCTAGAGCAAGAATACCTAAATTGCTTTAATTTCTTTTCTTAAATTAGGATAACATCACTATCCTCCTTACAAGATAACATTTTTGAGGATTAAATATTTAAAACATGCCTACTGCTTGAAATAGGATGTGTTATTTAGGAAGCATTGTAAAAATGTTCAGTTATGAGCTGAGTAGTAACACTAGTAGTTTCTCTGCTGCTATTAGTGTTTTCTGCAAACTACTAATATACTTGGATTAAAATTTCTTATTTATTTCTGAAGAGTTAACCCTACTACATACCATGTTTTACAAAGGATGCTTTTATCCATAACCTTTTAACAAAACCTTTAATCAACTTCCAAACCTTTATTATCCCAACATCTCTTTAAAAATACATTAAGAAAGCCAGGTGTGGTGGCACACACCTTTAATTCCAGCACTCAGGAGGCTGAGGCAGGAGGATCACCGTGAGTTTGAGACCAACCTGGGCTACAAAATGAGTTCAAGTCCAACCTGAACTGCATAGTGAGACCCTGTCTCAAAAAATAGGGCTGGAGATTTAGCTCAATGGCTTAAGCACCTGCCTGACAGGTACAACGTTCTGTGTTCGAACCCTGGTACCAAAAGAACAAAAAACAACAAAACATACATTAAGAAGAGATATGTGCATAGACTATTATAAATTTCTACTAGACATAACCCACATGTCTCTGAAACTGCTTTTAATTTCATTCTCCTATTTTTGGTAATTTAGCACATTTTCATTTCTCATATAACTATTCCCCTATTATCACCTGCTGCCTTTATGACTTGACACAAATGCTTTCTGTGTCTATAAAGTTACTTTGTGAATCACACTAAAATCTCGGTGGACTAACCCAATACAGAGACTATCTTATTGCTCAGGTTGACTGTGCAACATAGATTGAAATAAGATTTTGTTTATTTTGGCCATTCAGGGAACCAGGCTCTTGAGAAATCTCCATGGGCTTCCATACATCTGTTCTTCTCTCTTGAGAAGGGAGGTTGGGAGGCTAGGAGTTTCAAAAGCTACTAATAGGAGACTCATGTAAGTTTCCTCATATTTTT